>BQNB010005043.1:58290-99997 GCA_026074375.1 Tanacetum coccineum | reverse complement strand
CAAATAAATATACATAACATATTAACAAAAAATATTTCTCCCACAACGATCGCAAATATTCGATTTTCACACATACATGTTTAGTAATTTTTTACATTAGGAAAAAAAGTTGTTTAATGAATACTATCTAAATCATTCATATTTACACCGATCAAATAGGGAGATATGAAGATTAACATAGTCGTTAAGAAAAGGGATCTCAACCATGGGTAGACCAGATCCAAAAATAAAGGGATCTCAACCATGGGTAGCCGCCGCCGCCATGGGTCACCGATCTAATAATTATTCAGAAAGCAAAAGGAACGATCATCTCGATAATAATCATCGTCAAGAGCAACGTAACAAAGGTATTCCCAACAAATCCCATCCTAATTTTCGTGAGGAACATAAGTCGTTTTCATCAATCTTTGTTTCTAATATCCCATGGAATGCGTCGGTCCAAGATCTTTGGGATATTTGTAACAAATGGGGTGTGGTGATCGATGTTTACATAGCTTCAAAGAGATCCAAATCGGGTCATCGATTTGGTTTTATACATTTTATAAACATTAATGATATCAATCAGTTAGTTTCCAATCTAAGAACGGCATGGATGGGTGGTTTTCATTTATTTGCCGATGTGGCGAAGTATGGTCGAACTTATAATAGACCTGTGGAACGTTCTGGGGACGGCAAACCCAGTGTAGGTTCGAACTCTCAATCTGTTAGTATCAACAAAATTTTTTTAGTCTTTTAACTCGTATGATAAAGCGGTCCTGGGCAACAAATCAGTGGACATGTCGGGCAAATACGGTACAAGTAATGCTGGAGCAGAATCTGTGGGGGTGTCAAATTATAACAAGGTATATAAGGAAGCGGGTAATGAAGCGGTGATGTCTATCTCGGTAGACGATTGTATTGATTTGGATGGTATGGAGCGTAGTATTCTTGCTAAAGTTAAAGATTTAAGTGTCATTTCAGAGCTTCTAAAACATATGTCTTCTGAGGGATTCGATGATGTTGGTCTTAGATATGTTGGGGGACGTTGGGTTTGGTTGGAATTCGACTCTATGGATCAAGTGGAAAGCGTCAAGACTTCAAAGGCGTTAAAAGAGATATTTTTGGAGTTCAAAGATGTTTCTCACGATTTTATTCCAGATGAAAGATGTGTTTGGATAGACCTGGTGGGTCTGCCATTGGCATCATGGGCTCCAGAGGTTTATAAGAAGTTGGGTGGTCGGTGGGGAAGCAGCGTGTTTACGGATATGGTAAGTGATGGACCAATGTCTCATGGGAAGGTTTGTGTCCTTACAGAGTCTTTACATCGTGTGATAGAGTCCTTTATAGTTTCATATCGTAATCGGACTTATCGTATTATCGCTACTGAGTTTGCATATTGGGCGCCCAATATTGAATCGATGGAGGTCAATTCCGAGTCTAATCCTCTGGAAAGGAAGGATGCAGAGGGTCCTAGTTTGGATGAAAGTTTGGAAAATGAGGAGCATTTGGATGTCGATAGTTGTGATTCAGATTCCCCTAAGAATGTTAACAATGATTCGGTGTCGCCTTCTAGTCGGGTTTTGCGAGAGGAGGATGTTCGTGGGGTGGAAAGTGATCTTGTGGACTCCTTTGAAGAAGGCGAGATTCGTGATGATTCGGTCTTGTATAATGATGGGTGTATTAAGGATTGCATGGAAAAGAATTTGGAAGATGATGCTGGTGAGATTCTTGGAGTTCATTCTCAGGGTGATTGTGGTAATGTTACCACTGATGATAATGAGGATGTTACGCCAGTTATTGCTCCTGAAAAAGACTCCATCATTGCGCCTCCATCTACACCCCCGGGTAATGATTTAAATATTGCTGTTGAGTCTGGTTCTTCGTGGATTGATTATATTGGTCCTCTAACTAGTGACGAGATAGATTCTGATAAACGATGGAGCTATAGAGACCCCAATGGAAATATACACGGGTTGTTCTCTCTCGCGCAACTACGTTCGTGGAAAGATTATTTTCCTAGCGATCTTCAGATTTGGAGTTATTATGGCAACGTTAAAGAAGCTATTCTTCTTCATAATGCCTTATCGAGACAAACAAAGGATGCCGGTTAGATCGCTTTTTGGTATGATGCCTCGGGTGTTCGGTTTCGTTCATGGGAGTTAATTCAGTTGGCGCCATGGTGGGATCTTTCTTATTCTAATAGCCTTTGGTTGTTTTGCGAGTTCGTTTCGTTAGAGTTTTTCTGTTCCTTTTCGTTCTTTGTTTGTTGGATCGTTTTTACGTGTATATCGTCTGCTAGTTTCTTTCTAGCCCTTTTTTAATAAAATTCCATTTGCCGTTAAAAAAAAGCAACATTACTTGACGTAGTTGGTTATCAAACTATTATTAAATTTTATCACAAATTTAAAAAATACCTTTTGTAGACAACCTGCAAAATTATAACATAGACAAAATCAACAAAACAAAAAAATTATAATAAGTTTTAAAGAGACATACTTGTGGTTGCTCGCACAAACAAAAAATTCAATGGAAGACGACCAACCTACAAAGGGCTGCAATGAAACCAACATGTGCATAGCATGCATCCAACCTGCATAATTATTATAAGTTCTAAAGAGACATAACTTACCTCACAATAATGTCACCAGGATACTGGATACCCTGCTTTGTTCTCTCCAGGTTCTAGTTCTGTCACTTAGCATCTTTTTGTTGCCACCAAGGTGTTGAACCTTGGCCATTGGACTGATAATGGAAGCGGGACCGGAACCATTATGTCAGGGTTTGGTGGCAGATCATTGATTTCCTGAGACAAATGAGCATAAATATGTAATATACCCAATGAAAGAAAAGGAGAAAAATACTTACTCAGGCTGTTGGGAAGTCTCTTGCCTCGTTGAATCATCGACATGATCTGCAAGCCAAAGCAAAAACACATCAGCACTATAGGTTTTTATGCCATTAAGTGATGTATAATTCAGAGACTATAAGCTAAAAACTTACATCCATGTAAGATTTTGGGTGGAGTGGTGTAGCAGAAGGTTCTACAGTAGCTGGTGGTGGTGACAATAATCTTACGGTTTAATAAAAGATATTGGTTATGCAAGTAAACAACTAAAAAACATATTAAGACATGAAAGTTTGATTATTATTTGACTAGTCATGATTACCTGAACGTGGGTCGTATCTGACCTACCATTTCCATATGCATATGAAGGCTGTCATATTAAATAAGAGGATAGTTTGAAGAAACGAATGCTAGCTTAAGATGATCTATTTTATTTAAATATAGTTTCCGAGGCACTATCAACAACCCAATTTGTTCATCCATTTAGACTATAACACCCCAAAAATAATGCAACCATAATAGTAGTATTATCAATAAGTATTTTAATGATACAAATAAACAATTAACATGTATTTCTTATATTTGAAGTTTTTAAGCCATTTATAGTAAACATGTATATTTTTAGTAATGATTGATGACTAAATTAAAAAAAATAGAAACGGCCCATGAACATATATAATTAACCTCTCTATCACCGTATCATTCCCAAATAAAGATAACAACCCTAGAAAAAAAAACGAGAAGGAAGAGAGGCGTACAACATAAGATAAGTTGATTCACATCAAACACAAGTTCTAACTCGGTGTTCGTATACCAACGGGCATTTGGTCCAATGGTATGGAGGTTTTACCCTCCTAGGCAAGGTCTCATGTTCGAGTCTTATCTAGGGCGATATGGGTTTCCTCCCGCGTGTGTAAAGGGAAGGGTGTCATTGCCTTCTGGGCTGGACCTAACATGGTTGTGTGGGCTCGCTACGCCTTCTGGGCTAGGGGCCATGTAGCCACAAATTGCCGTTCTAAAAAAAAACTCATACTCGTGTCGTATTCGTTTGTTCGCAAAAGGCACGTGTTTCACTGACATGCGTAGTATATGGGTTCGCGTTGATCATTCAAGGTTAGAAATCTATATCGGTTGAGTTCGGTTTGTGATCGGGTTAGTAGTTCGTGTTTGGGTTTGAGTTTCGATCAAATTTCATTGGATCCGGCGTTCATTTTTGAGTTGGTTTTGTGCGTATTGTGTTTCCGTTTGGCTTTTGCATGGCTCGGAGGTAAATCTTAAATTAATGGCTATAGCTTTACATGTTGGAATAAGATTAAGAGATAATTAGTTTATTAATTTAATGACCAATGTAAAATGAGCCTTATATGATTGTTCTCAAATCACCAAATAGTAAGAACGTAATCAAATAGTACATAAGACAATGGATTTATTTATAATCTACACTTTTTAGTAAGTGTTGGCCATTGAAATTTACTGGCATCTAATTAAGCTTATAAACGAATAAACAATGGTTTTTGCAAAGTAACAATTGTGTGCCCATATTGATGACGTATGGTCATCCTTAACATAATATATACTAATCTTTTCAAATTACAAATTCTTGGAAACATTGTTTTAGAACTGTTATTTGGAAGTAATGATATTAAATTAACTATTATCACAAAGGGTAATATGGGTTGTTTATAATTTTAGACGATACAAAATGATTTCATGGAGAAATAGCATATAAATATTAATAGGAATCATATCTATTATTATGTTGTATAGATCAACTGAATCGAAGTTAAGTTTGGACTATTTAGAGCTTTAAAAGATTTGAGTTGTCGTTAATGATCGAGTTACGGATATTCTTTACCTTTTCTCTTTACTATTGTCATGATTAATGGTTCTTTCGTCTGCGTTGATTATTCATACGGATATCACTCCTGTGGGGCCGGTCAACACACACGCACCCCATCGGTCTGAAACCTGTATCTCGATGGCTAGTCGCGAGGGCGGAGTAATGGAACCAAAAACTACGGGGTGCTCGAATTGGAACCGTGCGTTACTTTGGCCCGGTCTGTAATGAGCTGTAACTATCAACTACTCACTTTAAGCTTTAAATTGTTTGCTCACGGATAACTTAAACCTACATCTCTTACATAGTATAATGAATTATGCGTTCTTCGTTCGTGTTTCTATATTCGTACATATATTCTATCATTTCTTTTAAGGATTCTCATGACCTTTGTTCCGTATCTATTTGCCTCTTTGAAATCTCTATTTATGTCTCTCATCCTATGATTCGATATTCGTTTGCTATCTTATTTGATAACTTCGTTGAACCCTTTGAATTCGTTTGATATAGGCTTCGTTTGACATTGCCATAATATGAACTTATTCGTTTTGTTTAGACACGATCTTCTTTGGACATAATATGTTTCGTTCGATATGCTATATGAACCCTTTGTTTTGTTCTGATACCCGAGCTAACTAGCCATGGAGGTACCATGGCCGCGTCATTGAGGCACCAATGGCGTGACACTGTCTGTGGAGGTGTGATCAGTCCACAGCGTTCCCTTTCTTTTTGTGTGCTCTATTATGCACTTGGCCATATATGATTTGATTTGTATGGAGCGTATGGATGCATCCTAGGTACTTTGTTCAGTTTAGTTTATGTGCATGGCTTAGTATGGTGTCAACACCTCATTGCGCATTTCGTTTCGGTACATGTGAAGATTGCAACTCCCTTGAAAACTTGCTATGATATATATGTGACTATTTAGTCTAAGCGTGTGGTATGCTTTAGACTTTCGTTTCGAGCTCGTGGGGCATTTCTATATGTGTTGTTTGGCTACCTATTTCGTTTGGCTATCTATTTCGTTGGGCTACTTATTTCGTTCATCTTTTATGATATATGAGATCTTTGTTACACATGTTATGGTGATTCTATTCTGTTTACTTATGAATATTGATCTATCTGTTTTGTTTATATCTGTTCACTTAGTTTTTTAGCTCAGCCGCATTTCTTTTCCTCACGGCAGGTAACTAGGGAAAGTTGGGATATTAGTGAAGAGTGCATAAGAGCTCATATTGGACTATTTTGATGGACTAGCATACCACATCTACACTATAAGTTGTTCAGAAGTTGGATTTTAGACCCGTTAATATCATAGAAAACCTCTATGTTATAGACTTTGTATTTACTTAGTAACTGGTGTGATTTTGTCAACCCATTTTATTAGTAAAGACTTCCGCTTGCATATGTTTTGGTTCCGTAAATGTGACATTTGTGCCCGTTTCGAGGCGGGGTGTTACATAGACGATAAATTGTACCATTTGTTCGTGTGACTGATCTTATTCTTTATGTCTAATGTCGGGTATAAGTCAGTCTTGTATTTAACAGTACTAACATCATGATATGATTTTTAAAGTATGAGCCAAAATGCATAAGCTTAATATTGAGAAAGTAGCATACTGATGAGTCCATAAACACAACAAAGTCATGATGGCCAAAGATCACATTTTTATGCTAGTCACAAAAAGGTATATTTATATATTTAATTTTATATCACATATAATCAACACCGAAAAAGTATTCATCATGGTGTTTTCTTAAAGAAAGATAGAAATAAGGTCTTATTGATCACCAAAGAATTAAAAGTTTTTGCAAAACATGATTTTAAAAGCTATATAATGTAGCGTAAGAACCTGCAAACCATCTTTCAAAAGCTATTTAAAGTTTAACGATATCCATTTATTTGATTTTCAAACTTGATCCAATGCTCATCCCGCAAAATAGTCATAAATCCCTTATGAGTTTAGATTGCTACTGATCAAATAAAGGAAAAAGGCATGTGCATGGATCAAAACACTTTTCATGCATGGATTTAGCATGCATACGTATGTAAAGCATATTGCATGCATACTGTATAGTTTTCTTTTCTTATTATCGAACACATGAACAAAAGGAAAACAAATTAATGATTTTAGGGTTGTGATGAATAGGTTTTTGAAGATACGAATGAATGATGTTAGGGTTTTGTCAAAAGGATATGATGAATTCTGGATTAACTTAAAATCTATAATTAAGGAATGAATATGTATAAATTCCGAAATTCTAGATGAAGGGACTTTTAATGTTTTCGGTTGAATATCTATAACGGAATGCAATTTCCTATCACAAATTCTTGGTTGTTCCACTGTTTTCGGTTGAATATCTATAAGGGAATGCAATTCCCTCTTACAATTTACTATTATCAATCACAAAACCTCTCATCGAACAACCAAATTTTTATTTATTAAAAACAAAAACTTTTATTCAATAATTAAAAACGTTACATTACATAAATTAAAAAGCGTACGCGTACGAAATTAAAACGTAAACATTACATAGATAGATTAAAAACGTGAAATCAACCGAATAGTCTCTACCTGAGTGTGGCCTTCAAGTCTTCATCTGTCGTCGTCTCATATAACGCTTTGTCTCTTTCACGGTTCTCCATACGTCAGATTTCCGGCTCCGCAACCTTGAGTTTCAGCTCCTAGTTTTTGATCCGCAATAACTTCGACATTTATTGTCTCTTTTGAACGTTGTATGGGTCCATGGCCCTTACATACTCGTTGGCCATCATCTTGGCCAACGATTCCACTGTTAGGATGTGCTTATGTCATATGGATATTTATACAGCTAGGAATATGTGAGCCTACGGAGGTCACACACAATATACACTTGGATATCATTCTATTGGTATGTGTATATAATAATATAGGTGTATATTTATTATATATGTATTTAATATATGATCCAACGGTAGAATACTAAACGGATACGATAATTACTTCGTTTACGTATTAATGTAACTATAAGGCTTTAAAGTAATTGTTAATTAAGAAAGTAATTGTACATAATAATTAGTAAAGTAAAAAAGATCAACACCAAGGGTGTGTTTGGTTGTTTGGTTCGACATGCCAAGAGTGGGAAAGAAGGAAAACTAGTTTATCCCACAAATCACTGGATATTGTAAACTGGAGCACTATAATTGAGTAAAATCTAGTGGTCTCTAGCTCCTCATTACCTTTATCATCCATTTCTCCTTCCATCTTCTCTTGTTGTCAAGAAATAAACATCCCACGAAGGAGTTTGAACTTTGAACGAAGTTCCTAGTATACTTTTGTTTCGGTTGGTTCGTGGAACTAAGTAATTCGGTGCTTGTTGTAAAACCGTGTAAATGTGGATAAAACGTGGAGGTTGAATTACTTTAGCAACTAGAAGAGGTTTCGGTAAGCACGGGTTTAATACACGTGCGTATTCTCAAGAAAGCTCCAGTTCTTTTATTTACTTTGTATCCCTAAATGGTACGTTTTTAGTTTATTTATTTATGTTAATTATAATTGTTTATATGAGATTTAATTCCCTCTCCCTGATGTTTCATTGACATCCCACAATTATCATCTAATATTGTTCCTACATTCATCATGCTTTCCTGTTTCTGCAACTCTATCTCATTCAACCGTTTCACATCGTTCCTTCTTTCTTGAGTGACATTGTTCAGTACTTTTATCCGCAATTCTCTTCATGACATGCCTGTTCATAGTCATTTTCGATAGAATTTAGGTAAGATAGAATTGTCTTTTTGAGACTTCATATCAAATGAGCATTACTTTTTAATTTGTTCTTTGAAGTGGCAATGTACGACTGATATTGGTAAATAAGACAAAGGATACGTAGGATCAAAAATGTCTCAAACTATTTCTTAAGCACTGCCAAACATGTCTTGGAATCACACTCATGAGTTCCCCTTTGACAAGTTTGTTCTTTATTGAGCTATGTTATGATCCAATATAATCTTGAAGGAATCGAAAGTTTCACCAAGAGAAACTGAAAGCGTATTCCCTACTCAGAATAGGAAACCCGTTTGGGAATAGACCATGAATGCATAACTGCAAAGTTAAGAAAAATGTTTGTTCGAATTTATTTTTCATTTCTCACTTTATTTTCACACATTCGTTTCAATTCCTCAGAATCAAACACATGCATTATACAATTCTCACACGAAGTACCATAGCACAATACAACATTAGGTATTTATGGCATAAGCTTGTAAATAAATAAGGACTTATAAATCTCAAAACAGACTTACGTATGTTATCCCTAAAAGCTCTTTTTCACTTGTAGCAACCGAAGTGTTGTCAGTTGATTTGGGGCCAGTTAAAATAATGTTTTCAAGATCATTGCTTTAGCTTGCAACCTGAAGAATTCATTAATATTTATCCTCTTTGTCACTACCGCTGTTGTTTGAAAATCGTTTGTGTCTTTTGACGTTCCAAACTTTATCTTTTTAGTTCAGTGACAGACAATTGTAATTTATCTCGTTCTTGTTCTAAATCTCAAATTATGTCTCGATCACGAATAAATTAAGATTGTGACTCCTTTTCAAAACGTTTTTCTTTTCGATCAGCCTCAATATATTTGTTAAAATAGGTAGTGTTATTTCCTTTGTTCATTTTTAAAAACCCAACCTTTTCCTTAACACTTTTTAGTTCTTTGGTTTAAACAAATCATTTGCTATCTTTTAGAGGGCCTTATTATCTCGTTTGTTTTTCTCAGTTCAAGACCATGTTTCAAACAAACTATTTATTTGACCATTTGTACCTCAGTTTTGTCTGTGTCATGGAGTAAAATTTGGCAAATGGTATAATCATCTATCTGAACCATTCTTACTGACTTTGCACTCAACATCCGTATCATCCCTGGACAATTGCTTTTTATACCCTGTTGTTCAGTGACATCCAAATTATCATCTAATATTGTTCCTACATTCATCATGCTTTCCTGTTTCTGCAAATCTATCTCATTCAACCATTTCACATCGTTCCTTCTTTCTTTGACATTTTGTTCTTTTATCTTCAATTCTTCTTCATGACATGATGTTTCATCAATCCTTTTTTCGATAGAACATAGTAAGATAAGAATTGTATTTTTGAGACCTCAGTCAATCATAGTGAGCTACTCGTTAAATTTTTGCTTTGAAGGCAAGGTCACTGATTTCGTAAGAATAAGACAAAAGGAGACTTGGGATCAAAAAATGTCTCAAACTGTTTCTTAAGCACTGTCAAAACATGTCTTGGAATCACACTCATGAAGTTCCTCTTTAGTCAAGTTTTTTCTTTGTTTGAGCTATGTGTATGAACAAATATATTTCTTAGAAAGAATCGAATGTTTTCACAAAAGAAACTGAAAATCGATTCCCACCTTTGATAAACCATCAGACGTAGACCAAGAATCATCTCGAAGTTATGAAAAATGTTGTCGAATCTTTTTCCATTTCTTTTATTATTTCACACATTCGTTTCTCCCCCCGGTAATCCCCCCCCCGCAATTCATCGTTAAGTCCTTTATCCCAAACATAAAGATATCATATCTTGCGATTCCATTTTCTTTTCAATATATCACAAACACAATATCCAACTCGAATCTAAGACTTCAATTTCTCACTAACCCAAATCTTTCGCAGTTATTTCAGTTTTCACAAAAATATCAATCGGAAATGAATCAAGATTACGATAAAACCCTAATTGATCAATTTTAATTGAATATTAGCTTTTTAAGTAAGACTGAAATTGTATCTTTTAAGCACAAATTTCCTGTATGAGTTCAATTTTCGGTAAACACTAAAAAATAGCAAATCCTACTCGTGATTATCAAAGATTGTAAATTTTCTAAAAAGTACTCATCGAAAATGAATCAACAATACGATAAAACCGTAAGGTGAACATTTTCGATGAAATTGATGCGTTTGAAGAATACTTTCGAAAATGAGCACTACAAATTCGATACAACCGAAAATGTGAGTTTTACCAAATTTTGAATCGAGAATGAATCACAAGATCGATAAAACCAAAAATATGAACAAAATCAATTCTCAAGCGTTTTTAGACCTAGACCGAAAAATAAAACGACTGCACAATTTCGATGAAACCGAAAGTGTGAATGCTACTTATCAAAAATAATGATCCTATAGTAACTTAAAAATCGATAAAACCGAAAATGAAGAACTAATCTATTACAACTCGATAATCAAACGAATACAAAGGAAATGAATACCGAAAAATGATAAAATCCTATCACAACCAAATTCGATAAAACCGAAAGTGGTGTTTTATCTATTACAACTCGATAACAAGGAAATGCACTACAAGAGAATGATTCCGGTGTGAAAACCGTGTCTCAAATTCGTTTAAAAAGAATAAAACACTTAATTTGTTCAATTTCGGAACCCAAAAAAACACCAAAATAGCACGTTAAAGGATTCAAACTCTAGACCTCCTGTTTAGGAACACAAGTCCTTTTCCAAAATACTAGAAGAGCTATATGTATTTTGTTTCCCTTGATATTTATAACCAATTTCGATAAGACCAATTTTATCAAATTCGGAAAAACAAAAAATACACACAAAAGTTGCTGCTAGAAGGAGTCGAACCAAGGACCTTGCCTTCACACTATGCAGTGCACAAGTACCATCTGAGCTAGCTCTAATTGGTGTTATACTATTCCCAAATTCAGAACTCTTAAGCAATTTCGGAAGGACTATTTTATTTTTATTTTTTCAAATTCAGAACATAAAAAATCACAAAAACAGTACCTTCTAGACTCGAACTAAAGACCTCTTAGAAGACAACTCACCACGCACCTTAACCAATTGAGTCTATACCACGTACCTTAACCAATTGAGCTAGACTCGGTTCTGATTATTTTCACTCAAATTCGGAGTTTAAAACCAAATTTCGGTGAATCTTTTATTTAGCAATTTTGATTTAACAATTTCGATGGTGTAAAAATTAGCAAATAAATGTTCCCTAGGCAAGAATCGAACTCAGGATCGTTAGGAACTAACACACCACTCACTAATCACATAACCAAC
This sequence comes from Tanacetum coccineum, assembly GCA_026074375.1. Classification (NCBI taxonomy): domain Eukaryota; kingdom Viridiplantae; phylum Streptophyta; class Magnoliopsida; order Asterales; family Asteraceae; genus Tanacetum; species Tanacetum coccineum. Next base: position 88,270 of record BQNB010005043.1, on the reverse strand, counting down.
TGTACTATGAGGACTTTTGTTACACTTCTTTCAAATTCGATATATAAACACGTACTTTCGATAATAAAAATAAAATAAAATAGTCCTTCCGAAATTGCTTAAGCGAGCTAGCTCTTCTTGTTGTTTCTTAATTTCGACACGCTCACTTTTTCCGTATAAGTACAGAAACACAAATTTGATATAGCTATTTTAACACTTTAATCAATTGAAATTAATAAAATTACAAAAAAAATGAGTTTTTAATACCTCCTAAACTTTAAACAAGATAAAACGTTGAGTAGTTGGGAAGATCAAAAATCACTTTTGCAAGCTATATGAATTTCGACACACACAAAAATTATAAGAATCAACACGAACAAACCAAAATAAGCTCTAAACAAACGCTAAATCGCCCTTGTCTCTTGATACTACTTGTTAGGTCTTGATTTTAGGATCAATAAGCAATAAAGTATGTGTTTAGGTGTTGTGTGTGTGCTTATAGAAATTAGATAGAATGATGAAGATTATAAAAATTAGAGAGAGAAAGAGAGAGGAGGAGATGAGAAGTAGAGAGAGGGAAAATGAGATTTGATTAGAAGACACGCCTCTCAAATGAGGCGGGGATGGGTTATTTATACCCAAATACAAGAATGAGCTTCTAGCTCTTGTCTTTTAGACTTTGGCTATTTAGCCGGGTCTCGTGACTTTATTTTAGTCACGAGCCTTTCACCTAACCTATTACACAATATTATTTCTCTAATTATTACAAGACTCGATCTCAATAATATCGTCACTTTTTCATTCCTAACAACAAGTGTCATGTCACATGCTTCATAATTACTTCTGAAATAGTCCTTATTAGCTACCTTATTCAGAATAACTAGAACTAAATCAAGAAGAACAATCCGCACATGCAATACCTACTTGCAACTCAAGTCTAAGTATTTAGTAAACAAAATCACTTACAAGATTCACTTAATGACGCCGATCCATAAAGTGATAATCTTGTTAGTTGGGGAAGTTCAATATTCATCTTATGAATATCATGTGAGTTTGGCGGACACATCTTTTAATATCCAAGATATCACCAATCACTCAGATTTGTCTTAATTTAACAATATTCCCATATTGTTAATCGACAACGGACTAATTTAGAATAATAAATATTATTCATGGATTAAACATGAAAATATAGGATACAATGTATATTAAATATAACTTCATACCACGTATCTTTATCATTAATAAAATTGTCTTAACATCCCTTATCCAAATACTAAACACAGATCTACATGAAACTACTAGCTAAACAAAGTCTCATGCTCCTAGCATGTTGAGTAAGTTTTCATTTGGTAAAGCCTTCGTAAAAGGATCTCCTAGATTGTCATCTGTGTGAACTTTAAGAAGATTAATTTCGCCCAGTTCAATACACTCGCGAAAATAATGTTATCTTCTATGGTAGTGTCTGGTGCCCCTCTGAACCCCTGGTTCGTTGGCAATAAGAAGTGCGGCTGAATTATCGTAAAACATCTTAATAGGTTCGTTTATTATTGGTACTATACCAAGCCATAAAATAAACTTCCTAATCTAAACAGCTTCTATTGCAGCTTCTAAAGCAGCTATGTTATTCAGCTTATGTAGCAGACGTTGCAGTAGTACTTTGCTTGGAGCTTTTCTAGTCTACTGCACCTCTGTTTAAAACGGAGACGTATCCTGTCTAAGACTTAATGTCATCTCTATTAGTCTCAAATCCAGCATTGCAATAGCAATCAACTCTAAGTTCAGCTTCAGGATTTCCATCATAAACCAAGATCATGTCTTTAATATTTCTTAAATACTTAAGAATGGTTTTCACAACAGTCCAGTGTGGTTTTCTTGGATTCTGTTGAAAAATAGCTTGTTATATTTTGCGTGAATGCAACATCAGGTCCAGTGCATCTAACCGCATACATAATGGATTCTACTGCCAAAGCATATGGTACATTTTTCATCCGCTTCACCTCTTCAGGTGTTGAAGCACCTTGTGTTTTATTCAAGTCAAGTCTTTTTTGCATGGGGATATAACCACATTTGGAATTATCCATCCTAAATCTCTTCAAGTTTTTATCCATGTAAGCACTTTGGCTAGGTCTAATTAATCACTTTGATCTATCTCGGTAGATCTTGATTCCAAGAATAAATGCTGCTTCCCATAAATCTTTCATGGCAAAACATTTTCCAAGATATGACTTTACACTTTGTAAACTTGGAATGTGATTTCCCATGATGATTATGTCATCGACATATAAGATGAGGAATGTAACATTACTCCTACTAGCCTTTTGATATACACATGGCTTATCAAGATTTTGAGCAAATCCAAACTTTTTGATTTCCTCATCAAATCTTTTATTCCAGCTTCTTGATGCTTGCTTAAGACCATAAATGGATCTTTGAAGCTTGCATACTTTCCTGGGATGATTAGGATCAACACAACCTTTAAGTTACACCATATAAATATCTTCATCAAGATAACCATTTAATAAGGCAGTTTTGACATCTATTTGCCATATCTCATAGTCATAGAACGCCGCTATGGCTATAAGAATCCTAATAGCTCTAATGTCAGCAACGGGTGAGAATGTTTCTTCATAATCAACCTCGTAGGTTTGAGTATAACCCTTTGTTACTAGACGAGTTTTATAGGTGTGTACAATGCCATCCATGTCAGTCTTTTTCTTAAAAAGCCATTTACTCCCACAGTCTTACCATTTGGGGGAAGATCAACCAAGCACCAGACTTGATTATCTTTCATGGATGGCATTTCTGCATTCATAGCATCAAGCCACTTATCAGATTCCGGATCTAACATTACAGCTTTATAGTTATTGGGTTCATTAAGATCCTTAAACTATGCTCCTCCGATTCTACATTTAGACATAAGCGATCGAGAGCTCGATGTGTCCTTGTGAACCTACGAACAGGTTTAACTTCCTATTGAGGTGGTTCAAAACCTTCAACCTCCATAGGAATTTTGCTAGTATTTTCAGAAGGTAATGTATCTTTATCTTGAATTTTTTCAAGTTATTTGGCCCTCCCACTGACTTCTTGAGACAAAAGATTTCTCTCCAAGAAATCAGCATACCTTGCAACAACAATTTTGTTTTCAGGTGGGAAGTAGAAATAGTAACCCATCGTTTCCTTTGGGTATCCTAAAAAGATACACTTAACATATCTTTGTTAGAGTTTGTCAGGCGTATCCCGCTTCACAAGCGCCTCACATCCCTAGACCTTTAAGTTAGACAAGTTAAGAACTTTTCCATACCATAATTCATATGGTGTCGTATAAACCTTCTTGGTTGGAACCATATTGAGAATTCGTGTAGCAGTCTCTAGAGCATACTCCTAAAAGGATAACGGCAGAGTTATAAGATTCATCATTGATTAAACCATGTTTAACAAAGTACGATTCCTCCTTTCAGACACGCCACTGAGTTGTGGTGTGTATGAAGGTATAAGCTGCTGGACAATTCCACAAGCTTTCAGATAATCTTTAAACTTTTAACTAATATATTCGCCTCCTCGATCTGATCAAAGTGCCTTAATAGTCTTTCCGAGTTGATTTTCCACTTCATTTTTAAACACCTTGAACGTTTCAAAAACTTCATGTTTACGTTTAAGTAAATAAATATAGCTATAATGACTGTAATCATCCGTAAAGGTAATGCAGTAGCTAGCACCTTGTCTTGACACATGTCTAAGTGGACCACACACATCAATATGTATTATTCCAAGAAGACCAGTCGCCCTTCCGGTACGATGTGGAAACGGTTTCCTTGCCATCTTACCCGTTAAACAAGATATGCATTGATCAAATGATTCTTCATCCGTTAACTTTAAAAGCCTATCTTGTTGCAGCTTTTCAATACGTTTCTTTCTTATATGAGCAAGACGACAGTGCCACAGAAAAGTAGAGTCCAAGTTGTGTTTGACTCTTTTATTTCTAACATTATAAATAGAATTAACATTTGGCACAAGCTTAAGCATATCAATTTTATAAATAGAGAGCTCCTTATTTTAGCTTTCTTACTCCTCTAAGACCCTATTTTGTGTTACAAATGTGAGTACCACAACTAGTGTCATACACCCAGGATTTATTAGGAAAAGAAAATAATTCTATTACGAAGATACTTGAAGAACTGGCAGTGCCAACTTGCTTCTTCTTCTTTATCAACTCAGCAAGGTAAGCAGGATAATTCCTCTTACAATGCCCCACCTCTTTGCAGTAGTGGCAGGCATCATCCTTTGCCGAGTGCTCTTTAGCAGAAGTTTTAGGGTTTTTAGGCTTAAGGATATAACTTTTATCCTTTCCCTTGCTTTCACTTTTACCCTTGCCTTTAGCATTAAGCAATTTCTTATTGGCTTTCTTGATTCTACCACTTTGAATCGCCCTTACTTGTGGTGTAACAGCTTTTTTAGGTAAACCTTTCTCATACTCAATAATCAGAGCATGTAGTTCACCAATTGTCTTCCCCATGTTATGCATATTGTAGTTCTTTACAAATCTAGCAAAATCACTAGTGAGGCCATGATTAGACCAACACTAAGATCTTGTGGGAGCACATAACCAAGACGTTCCAGTTTCTCCACATATCCCTTCATCTTAAGTACATATGAGCTAACTGATTTTCCCTCCTCCGGTTTCCAAGCATGAAAAGTTTAGATGAGGTCAAACCGCTCCACTCTAATGTATAACTTGTACATTGTAAGTTATGATTTGAATTCCTTCATAATGAATATGTATGAAGTGATAAATACTTGAAGTTTTAAATAAACTTTAAGTATTGGGAATAAATTTTGGGTATTTGATGAAGCGTCAATAAGTTAACGTGCTTCCGGGAAGGCTTAAACGTACTTTATCATGAAACGTAAACACTTAACGTAACCAATAAAAATAAAATGTGCAATGATAATAATTATCCTCTAAATAATCATATAACACTTGCTTGATGTAAACATTTAATTGTTTAATGCCCGTTTACATTGAATGGTCATTTTTAGTTTACGCGATTTAACTTAACGTTTACAGTTAAAGAGAAAACGCGTAAAACCCTAAAAATAAATCATGCATTACATAATGTCGTACAATAACCTAAAACACGAGGTGTTATAAATTGCATGTTTTTTTGTTTTTTTAAATGTAATAGGAAATGAAGATAGGCATCAAGAACACCTTGAAGTTCACGGAAAGTATGCAAAATAAAGTTGATGAGATGTTAGAGATTGCTTTGATTACATATCCTGATAATGAAGAATTCAAGATAATTGCTGAATACATGAACGAAAGGATAATGAAAGCGTTCAAACCTGGAAAGGTAACTGAAATGCTTAATATTAAGAATGCGATTGAATTTGTTAAACCGCTCAACCAAGAAGAAGAACAAAATTACGACAACATTCAAAGCACAGATGAATTAATCGAGACACAACCAGAATGTACACCACCAACAGAATTGGAAATCGTTCGAGAAACACCAAAAAATGAGTTGGAAGCTAACCTGGACAGAAATGTGGGTGGCGGGGGTAATGAAAATGAGTTGGAAGCTAACCTGGATGGAAATGTGGGTGGGGATGGTAATGAAAATGAGGTTGAAGATAACATGGATGAAAATGTAGGTGGCGATTGTAATGAAAATGAAATCCAAACATATGGCTAAATAGTGTATCTTTAGAAAAAGTAAATGTGATAACAGAAGAAAATTTGGAATTGAATTTGGTAAATAGCAAGAAAGGTGACGATTGCGATGTAGATTTGGGTAATAGTATGGACGAAGGCAAAGAAACAAATTTGGATAAAGTATTGAAGGAAGGTGATAATGATATCAGCAAGAGGGATAAAGAAAGCACATTCAGCCAGTTCTTAACAAAAATGAAGAATAAGAAACAGCAATCAATAGGTGACACATCAATAATTATTGATGGTTATGAAAAATTGACACATGGTCCACAAAAAGGTGTTAAAAAGGAGAATTATTGATTTTACACCACCGAGCTTCAGACTGTTGTCTCAAGATGACGAAATGGACGAATAGTCTAAAGATGTTGAAATGGACGAGCTGAGTAGAGTGGTAGACATCGCATTAGCTGATACATTACAAGAAAAATCAATGACTGTGGGAAGGAAAGAATCTCCTGTGACAAGATCGATGGATGCACAATTGGGAAAAGCTGCTAGAAAAAACAAACCAAAAAGGTCAAAAAATAGATTAAAACACTAGTCAATTAATATTATTTTGTGTTATAAAAAAACTAAACAATAAACAATGTTTCATGTTTAGTTTTTTTATTATGTTTAATATATTACTCCTTGAATAAAATTAACTACCCATGTTTAAATATATAAACTATTAATTTTCTAAGGCCTAGGGTCCAACTTGACATACCACCATCACATTAGTTGATCTGCTAGCAATGGTGTATTAAAAAGGCAATTGGCGATCAATAATTGCCACCGGTGCAATTTCAAGAACATTATGAGACTTACTTTATTACATTAATATACTAGGAAGCATGTTTCATCCCATCTATGCCTCGAGCATAAGGTCTCACCGCTTACCTTGATTAAGTCGTCCAATCAAGAACTGTGATTATGTAACACCAACGTCTCATGGAAAGTGTATAATCACCATGGGTTTGCAATCTAACTACGTCTCACATAATGAAAAAGGCAAATGCAAGTGTTTTTAGAAATTGGATGGCAACAACTTATTTAAAAGGGTATTTATATTTAATGTGGCAAGTATGTACGAAGAAGCATGCAATTATATTCGTATCATAAGTTTTAATAAAAACTTTACACAATTAAGTTATTTATTACGGTGTCACTTATACATCTAATGTACATATGGTGATACCTTTAACAATTGACGATTCAACCATGTTTTCAAATCAAAAGATTTCTTATTTTATCACGGGAAAAGATTAAAGAATGATTGAAACATTTCAAACCCTAGGACCATTCTCTCCTAAATAATTGTAAGATATCAGGAATTTAAAGAGTATATAACCTCAAACCCTTAGTGATATGCCTTGCAAATAAATAGTACTTTTGCAAATTTCGGTCATGATAAAGTCACTCTTTAATTTTGAAAACACATTACAAACCTATTAACTTGCAAGTATCGTCGTGGGAAATTGATGGGCCATGATTATCCGATATAAGCGAACCAATTTGACAATAAGAACAAGCAAAGATAGTTTATAATAAATCTTATTTCATAGTTATTAGTTATGTTTATATTTTCTTTTTCGAAAAACCCTTTTGTCTTTAGATAAGTCAAAACTTACTTCTAACGACAAAAAGAGAACAACCCTGACACCTGCTGACCTCGCACGATCCATCACGATCATGCGCAATCTCACTATACACTATATATGAGTACGGCTACACACTATCACTTGCAACACACCACACTCGTGCATCCTATATCCAGAGCCTCATCATATCACAAAACGATGCTCTTCACCATTAATTCATCCTCACTCTCGTCCGTTCTACATATAGGCTAAATTTATTCTCAATTAATAAGGCTCTTCTTCCAAATGAATCAGCGCACATCCACGATTGATTTTGATTGCGTAAGCCATATATAAAATATTACACTACATAGCACAAACAAGCTGATAGAAAATTTCAGTGTCTTCAGGCCCCGACAGGACATAGGCTAGGATCTTCCCTTAACTTTTACAGAAAATACAAAGTTTGTAGTTACTGAGTGTGGAGTCTACCATAAAAAATTTCAAATTTTTTTTGACGTATACGATGAAGATTTTAGAACAGTATGTCAAACAAATCGGAAAATAAAAAAAATCAATTTTATGAAATCATCGCTTTGCATTTTAAACAACTTTACAATTAACCAAGGAATTATATCATTATATCTTATCATGATAAAACTTGAATGTGTTCATACGGATTACAAATTATCTAATTTACTCATTTAAACACGATCATTATATTAAACTTGATTTAACATATAAAATTTCATACAACTCGGGTTTTGTCTAATTAATTTTATCCACTATAAAGATTCAATCTTTTATAAGTATAAAACGCCCAAAGGGCTTAAAAAATTAACCAAGAACCCTAATTATCAAATTTTATTTCTTTGTAATTACAATTCTATAACCTGGCTCTAATACCACTGTTGGGTTTTAACAACTATTGACTAATTCAAATCACGAGTATGCAACAAAAAAGATAAACACGTATAGAATAAGTAATTAACAAAGAGATCAAGAAGCGTGTACCTTTTAGCAATTAACGAATCACCTTCTTGAATATACGCGTGTGTATAATAATAAATACCACGCTAAAACCACCCAAGATCTAAAGGTAGATCTCTTTACTTCAACACACACAATACGTTCGTAGCAAACAATTAAGTATGCTAGTACTAGTAGTGATAAAGGAAACCAAATGTCGTTTTGTTTGGTTCGACCGAGCAAGGAGAGGAAAAAGGAGAAGATAGATTTAGGGATTTAGGTTTTCAAGTTATCTCAATAATGATCCCCTAGATCTCTTTATATAGGCATGCAACTTGGCTTGCAAGTTAGGCAATTCCACCTCCTCTTTGAGATAAGGAAACTAATTGACTAAGTCAATAAGGAAACAATTCTCACACTTTCCTTTTCTATAAATTCAGTATATTAGTCTTTAAACTATTTAATGACTAATATAATTTCCTTAAATACTTATATAATTATTTAATGCTCGTTAAGCTTTATCACTTAAATATATTACATTTAATATATTTATTATTAATTGTTTTACGTATTAACGCGTGCATCCCCGTAGGCTCGAATAAACTTTTCGGACATATATTAATTTATGTGTACATATTCCAACATAAAGATAGCTCAAGAGTACATCTGAAAGCTAGTGGGAGTAATTTGTTTTATTCTTATAAATTTGAATATGTTATTGGACATATTATAAACAATTTTTTATCTAAGTAAGATTTTATCTCTTAGATTGAAATAAAGTTTCTTGTAAGTATTTTAGTAAATAAAACATGCAACCTTGTAATAATATGTTTTAAACATATGTGGTGAATTAAGTCTGAATGCAATATGAAATATCATTAAGTGACACTTAATGATCTATCTCACTTGGCAAGATTGAACACATGAATAGAGGCCTTAAATCCCACTAAAGGATTCATTATGTACATCATATTGTATATGTGATTAGTTGTATAAGTGCAAGATGATTTAACAACATTGAATCTAATTGAAAGATATTAGAAGGAACATTTTGATTAATGTTTAGATTAGAAATTCATTTCTAAATAATTAAACTATGAATATACATTGTGATAATCATAGTAAAATCATTATAGTCAACAAACCTTGGGTTTGAGTGATATCCAAACATTATCAAAGAAGTGTTCAGAGTTTACAGGATTTTAGCATAGTGTTGTTTGTATACACTAGTGCTTGTTTTTATTGAGATGATAATCAATTCTAGTTTTGGAAAGTTTTCATCATGTATGATAACAATACTAACTATACATGCTTGGTTTAAAAGAGCATAGTTGTATAATACTATATTATGGTTTGGAAAACTGTTGAGATGACTGTCTCCATTAGGATGTCTTGCGTATGTCATATGTCTTATGAAATGTAATGTGACTAGACTCATATAAGTATTACTTATAAGTGAGTGCACACTTAAAAAAATAAACAATCACATAATATTACAAAAGAACGTATGATTCGTGAATTTTGAAAAAAGTATTTTAAAGTTCCCACAAGATCATAACTAGTAAGAATTTATTCATGTAACCTATTCCTTATCACCAATTGCAATTGTTGTGAATAATACATTTGTATTCAGCTAGGATCATCATGCATTGATCTTATTTGGTATTTGAATAATGAAACTGTAAGCAGTTGTATTAAATATTGAATTGACATACGTGGTATGCTCGTTTTTATTTATACTACTATGTTTTATATTTTCATGTTTAAATCCTTGAATAAACTTTTTATCTAAACTTTGTTCATTGTCAGTTAACCAATACGGGAATAATGTTAAAGATAAGACAAATGTTGATTGGTTTGGTTTATATTTTTGTTAAATACGTAAGATGATTCTGCAACTTACATGTTATTAGCGGTTTGAATATTGGATACTCCCCTTGTGTTAACCACTTTATGGATCGGCGTCATTGAGTGAGTTACACACATGGTGAAAGTTTGTTTAGAGTTGCACACATGGTGAAAGTTTGTTTATCCTCAGACTTGAGATGCAAGTAGGTTTTGCGTGTATGGATGGAATTTCTTGATTCTAGTCAACCGTTATGCTGAATAAGGTAGTTAAAAAGGCTACTTTCAGAAAGGTTTTGAAGTACATGACGGACACTTGTAGATAAAATAGAATTTGTTCCTCCACATGTTTGGGAGTTAGATACTTACTGGGCCCCTCGTTAGGTTGATCAGATGTTTGCGTGACCGCATCCAAAGTGTAGTTAAGATGATTCTTTTTATATTTGGTAATCTTGATCAATACAGATGTGAGAAACGGAATCGTTAAACTATGAAATGACTTTTGATCCATATCCATATTTAACATTGCATCTGAAACCAAAGGATAGGACTAACTTAAACTATTGAAGGTTGAGATGTTTATTGAAACCATTCTCATGTATTTCTAGGAGCATTGATGATGTTGCTAGACTATTTGTCAATGTTAGTATGTTATATTCGATGACAATGACATTTGCAAGTGGGAGCTGTTGAGATGTGCTCATGTCATACGTATATTTATACGGCTAGGAATATGTGAGCCTACGAAGATCACACACAATATACACTTAGATATCATTCTATTGGTATGTCATACGGATATTTATACAGTCGTTAATTAGTTCGTTTATGATTAATTAACTATAAGGATTTTTAATTAATGTGTAATTAAAAGTAATTATAAATAATAATTAGTAAAGTCAAAAAGTCAACACCAAGGGTGTGTTTGGTTGTTTGGTTCGACATGCCAAGAGAGGGAAAGAAGGAAAACTAGTTTATCCCACATCGGTGGGATATGTAAACTTGGGAGCACTATATTGAGTATAAATAGAGGTGTCTCTAGCTCTCATTACTTGTACCATCCCTTTCTCTTCTTCTTCTCTTGTGGTCGAATGAAACAAACATCCCACGAAGGGAGTTTGAACTTTGACGAAGTTCTAGTATTCTTTGTTCATTGGTTCGTGGAACTAGCATTTGAGTGATGTTTGTGACAACCATGACTTGAGCAGGTTAGTCAAACTATTAGTGTTGACTTATGGCTGTTGCAATGTCTGGGATATGTGTTATATGTGTTTATACGTGTTTTATGTGTTTTTGTGGGTTATGTGAGATTTGATAATCAATTCATTGAGCGTGATCGTCTCATTGGGATTGGATTTGTGTTGGATTTTGTAGAGTTCATTTCGTTCACTTTTAGTGACAAGGAAATGATTTTGGTGATTGAAGCGGTTTCGCATTAATTGTGTAAGTAATTATACGTATATGTATTTATGTGTTAGTAATATTAGGATGAGATTAAGTTTTAGTGGTAAGGATATGAAAGAAATGAAATTTCTATTTTTGGAATGTTAGGTTTAATAAAAATGAAAAGTTAATTATTTTTAAAAGTCTAGTAAATTGCGTTTACGAAAAAAAGTATGCGCAAATAAGCTTAGGAGTTTATAAAAACTTAAGGTAATGTTAATAATTAGGTAATTAATTAATAAATAAAAAAAATAAAAAAAAGGAAAAGATGCCATTCGGCCGGATAAGGGAAAGAAAAGAAAAAAAGGAGTTTTAAAATGAAACAAACTCTAATTAGACCTTATCTATAATTAATTGGGGGCCTATAAATACAAAATAAAATCGGAAAAAAGAATGGTTTCACCAAGCGAAACTAAAAAACGTTTATTCCTCCACTCTAATTGTAACCAGTTTTGGACGCTAGACTGCATGAATGATATTGAAGTCTATGAAAAATGTTGTCGAATTTCTTTTTCATTTCTTTCTTTATTTCACACATTCGTTGCAATTCCTTAGAATCAAACACATGCAGTTGTACATTCTCATCACGAAGTTCATAAGCACTATACAACTTAGGAATTTTGGCATTAGCTTGTGAAAGAACATAAGGACCTTTATATCTCAAACCAGACTTACGTATGTTATCCTAATAAGCTCTTTGTTCATTTGTAAGCAACCAAAGTGTTTTAGTTGATTTGCCCATTTTACAAATAACGTTTTCAAGATCTTTGCTTTTAGCTTGCAACTGAAGAATGTCATTAAGATATTTATCATCTTTGTCACTCAGCTGTTGTTTGAAAATCATTTGTGTCTTTTGACGTTCCAAACTTTGTCTTTTTAGTTCAGTGACAGACAATTGTAATTTATCTCGTTCTTGTTCTAAATCTCGAATTATGTCTCGATCACGAATAAATTGAGATTAAGACTCCTTTTCAAAACATTTTTCTTTTCGATTAGCCTCAATATATTCGTTAAAATAGGTAGTGTTATTTCCTTTGGTCATTTCAAAAACCGGAACCTTTTCCTTATACGTTTTTAGTTCTTTGGTTAACAAATTATTTGCTTCTTTAAGTGCCTTATTATTCTCATTTGTTTTCTCAAGTTCACGATCATTTTCAAACAATCCATTATTTGACCATTGTACCTCAGTTTTGTCTGTGTCATGAGAAGATTTGGCAATGGTGATATCATCATCTGAACCATTCTTACTGATCTTTGCACCTTCAGCATCTGTATCATTCCCTGGACTATTGCTTTTACCCTGCTGTTCAGTGACATCCAATTATCAATTATATTGTTCCTACATTCTTATGCTTCCTGTTTCTGCAAACTATATCTCATTTAACCGTTTTCACATCATTCCTTCTTTCTTAGACAATTCGTTCTTTTTTCAGCAATTCTTCTTCAATGACATGGGTGTTTTTATCAATCCTTTTTTCGATTTAATTTAGGGTAAGATAGAATTGTCTCTTTTGAGACTCTCAGTTTCTAATTGTTACTCTTTAAATTTTTGCATTTGAATTAAGTGCACGGTTCGAATGCTTTTGGTAAGAATAAGACAAAGGAGACCTGGGAAACCCAAAACTGTACTCCAAATTGTCTCTAATGCTACTGCCAAACATTGTCTTGGGAATCAAACTCATGAAGTTCCTCAATGTCAAGTTGTTTCTTTAGTTAAGCTATAATTCTGCTCAAATATATTTTGACAGATCGAATGCCTTCACCAAGGAGAAAATGACAATGCGTTATTCCCCCTTTGATGAAATCCAGTCTGGACGTAGACATTAATGGATATCTGAAAGTTATTGGAAAAATGTTGTTCGAAATTTCTTTTTCATTTCTTTCTTTAAATTTTACACATTCGTTTCACTCATGATCGTACTTTATCCAAACATGTAGTATCATATCTTGCGAATTCGCATTTTTTCTTTTCAATATTATTCACAAACACATTCACAAATGAAGTTTCCAAAATAATATCCACTCCCCCCCTGAATCTAAGACCTCAATTTCTCACTAACCAATCTTTCGCAGTTCCTTTCAGTTTTCACAAAAATATCAATCGAAAATGAATCAAGATTACGATAAAACCGTAATTGATCAATTTCAATTGAATATTAGCTTTTTAAGTAAGACTGAAATTGTATCTTTTAAGCACAAATTTCCTATATGAGTTCAATTTTCGGTAAACACTTAAGAAAATAACAAATCCTACTCGTGATTATCAAAGATTGTATTTTTTTAGAAAGTATCCAACGAAAATGAATCAACAATACGATAAAACCGTAAAGTGAACAATTTCGATGAAATTGATACGTTTGAAGAACACTTTCGAAAATGAGCACCACAAATTCGATACAACCGAAAATGTGAGTTTTACCAAATTTTGAATCGAGAATGAATCACAAGATCGATAAAACCGAAAATGTGAACAAAATCAATTCTCAAGCATTTTTAGACCTAGACCGAAAAATAAAACGACTACACAATTTCGATGAAACCGAAAGTGTGAACGCTACTTATCGAAAATAATGATCCTATCGTAAATTAAAACATCGATAAACAAAAATAACTGAAGAATAATCTATTACAACTCGATAAATCATAATGAATACAAAGAATATGAATTCGAAAGTGATAAAATCCTATCCAACCCAAATCTCGATAACACCGAAAGTGGTGTTTATCTATTACAACTCGTACAAGAAATGCTACTTACAAGAGAATGATTCCTGGTGTGAAAACCGTTGTCTCACATTCGTTTTAAAAAATAAAACATTAATGTGTTCAATTTCGGAAACCAAAAACAAACACCAATAGCAGGTTTAAAGGGATTTCGAAATCTCAGACCTTCCTGTTTTAGCAACACAAGTCCTTTTAACAAAGACTAGAAGAGCTTATGTCTATTGTTTTCCAAATTTGATATTTATAAACCAATTCGATAAGACCAATTTATCAAATGCGGGAAAAACAAAAAAATACCACACAAAAATTGCTGCTAGAAGGAGTCGAACCAAGACTTGCCTTCACACTATGCAGCGGCTCATAGTACCATCTGAGCTAGCTCAAATTGGTGTTATACAATTCTCCAATTCGGAAAGCTTAAGCAATTTGGGGAAATAGGACTATCTTATTTTATTTTTTCAAATTCGAACATAAAAAAAATCACAAAACAGTACCTTCTAGACTCGAATCAGACCTCTAAGAACACAATCTCACCACGCACCTTAACAATTGGTCTATACCACGCCCTTTAACCAATTGACCTAGACTCAGTTCTGATTATTTTCACTCAAATTCGGAATTTAAAACTAAATTTCGATGAAACTTTTATTTAGCAATTTTGATTTAACAATTCCGATGGTGTAAAAATTAGCAAATAAAAATTCCTTAGGCAAGAATCGAACTGAGGATTGTTAGGAACCAACACACCACTCACTAATCACTTAACCAACTGTACTATGAGGACTTTTGTTACTCTTCTTTCAAATTCGATATATAAACACGAACTTTTGATAATAAAAATAAAATAAAATAGTCCTTCCGAAATTGCTTAAGTGAGCTAGCTCTTCTTGTTGTTTCTTAATTTTGACACGCTCACTTTTTCCGTATAAGTACAGAAACACAAATTTGATATAGCTATTTTAACACTTTAATCAATCGAATTAATAAAATTACAAAAAAAAATGAGTTTTTAATACCTCCTAAACTTTAAACAAGATAAAAAGTTAAGTAGTTAGGAAGATCAAAAATCACTTTTGTAAGCTATATGAATTTCGACACACACAAAAATTATAAGAATCAACACGAACAAACCAAAATAAGCTCTAAACAAACACTAAATCGCCCTTGGTTTTTGATACCACTTGTTAGGTCTTGATTTTAGGATCAATAAGCAATAAAGTGTGTGTTTAGGTGTTGTGTGTGTGCTTATAGAAATTATATAGAATGATGAAGATTATAAAAATTTAGAGAGAGAAATTGAGAGGAGGACGATGAGAAAGTAGAGAGAGGGAGGGAAATGAGATTTATTAGAAGACAGCCTCTCAAAGGAGGCCTGTCGGGGAGAGGTTTTTTATACCCAACACTACAATGGATGCGCTTCTAGCCTCTTGTCTTTTAGACTTGGCTATTTAGCCGGGTCATTCGTTGGGGGGGGACTTTATTTTAGTCACGCGCCTTTCACCTAACCTATTACAAATATTCATTTCTCTTATATTATTACAAGACTCGATCTCAATAATATCGTCACTTTTTCATTCCTAACAACAAGTGTCATGTCACATGTTTCATAATTACTTCTGAAATAGTCCTTATTAGCTACCTTATTCAGAATAGCTAGAACTAAATCAAGAAGAAGTTAATTCCGCCACATGCACTCATACTTGCAACTCCAGTTAAGGGAATTTAGTAAACAAACTCACTTACAAGAATTACTTAAATGACGCCTGATCATAAAGTGATAATCTTGTTAGTTGGGGAAGTCCAATATTCATCTTATGAATATCATGCGAGTTTGGCGGACCCATCCTTTAATATCCAAGATATCACCAATCACTCAGATTTGTCTTAATTTAACAATATTCTCATATTCTTAATGACAAACGGATAATTTAGAATAATAAACATTAATTCACGGATTAAAACATGCAAATATAAGAACTCAATGATATTAAATATAACTTCATACCACGTTATCTTTATCATTAATAAATTGTCTTAACATACAATACCAAATATAACACAAATTTATATGAAACAATAGACTAAACAAAGTCCCCATGCTCCTAGCATGTTGAGTAAGCTTTCTTTTTGGTTAATGCCTTCGTAAAAGATCTGCTAGATTGTCATCTATGTGAACTTTAAGAAGTTTATTTAGCCCTAGTTCAATACACTCGTGAACATAATAGTATCTTATATGGTAGTTTCTCGCGCCCCTCTGAACCCCCGGTTCGTTGGCAATAAGAAGTGCAGCTGAATTATCGCAAAACGTCTTAATCGGTTCATTTATTATTGGTACTATACCAAGCCCTAAAATAAACTTCCTAAACCAAACATATTCCATTTAAGCTTCTGAAGAGCTTTTATGTTATTCAGCGTAGTGTAGCTGAAACCTCAGTGGATTTTGCATGGAGCTTTTCCAGTCTACTGCGCCTCTGTTCAAAACGGAGACGTATCTTGTCTGAGACTTAATGTCATCTCTATTAGTCTCAAATCTAGCATTGCAATAGCAATCAATAAAGATGTGCTGAAGGCTCTTGTGGTCGGTGTATATGATGCTCTTCGTCCCATACAGGTAATGTATCTAGATCTTGAGGGAAAATACAATTGCATCTAAATCCAAATCATAGGTAGGTAATTCTTCTCACGAATTTTCAACTGTCTAGAGGCATATGCTATTACCTTACCCCTCTGCATTAGCACACAACCTAATCCTAGACTTGACGCATCAAAGTATACTAAGAAGTTTTCTGGTCCATCGGGGAGCTAGAACAGGTGCATTACATAACTTATCCTTCAAGATCTAAAATGCCTCCTCTTGTTTCTCACCCCAATCATAGGTCTTATTCATCTGAGTCAAAATGGTAAGTGGTTTAGCGATCTTGGAGAAATTCTCAATGAATCAATGGTAATATCCTTCTAATCCTAAGAATGAAGGAACTTCAGATGGGGTTCTAGGGGCTTCCAAATTCTTAACAGCTTCAATCTTACTGGGGTCTACAAGTATACTATCACCGTTAATCACATGTGTAGAATCTAAGTAATCTTTAAACACACAAAGAACTATAAAGAAATCTAGAGAGAGAAAAAGAGAGTAGAAGGTTGCTTCTAGTGAGAGAAAGGAAAAGAGAAAAACATGTATTACTATGTGTGAAATGAAACAACCAACACCCTTTCCATAGCATGGAAAGGGCTTAAATACTTTGTATGGTCGGTCATGGCCTTGGCATACATGGGCTTTCCATGGGCCTTGGGCTAACTAGCCTACTTAGTTTTCAAATATTACTATACGAGCTATCTAACGATATTAATAGAAGTGACTGATACTTTTGTATTCCTAATAATCTCCCCCTAAAGGAGGTCACTCCATTTTACAAAAACTTAAACCTAGCATACTATGCTTTGTCTTCGGTCTTGTGCTCACAGACTTGTTTTCTTGGCTTCATCTTGTGAACATGGCATAGTGATCTTTGACTTTAGGCTTGAGCTTGTTCTGATAGGCTGATGAACCATCTTTCTTCTTGATGAATAATACTGGTGTTCCCTATGGCGAAGAACTTGGTTGAATGAAACCTTTGTCTTGGAATTCTCTGAGTTGACATGACAACTCCTCCATTCAGAAGGCACCAAACGATAAGGAGACTTTGTGACCGGCATTGCTCTAGGGATTAAGTCGATATGAAACTCGAATTCTCGGTATGGTGGTAATCCTGATAGGTCGTCAAGAAATACCTCGGGAAATTTCCTAACTATAATAATGTCTTTCAGTTTCTACTCTTCGGTCTTTGCACGCATGAGGCATCTCACCTTCTCTTCTGGTTTTTCTCCTAAGACTCTAAGTATTTTGCCATGTGGTAGTGGAATAATGAATGAATGTGTGCATTTGAAAAGATATAAGACAAATGACTAGTACTACCATAAAACCAACAAGCTAAAAAAATGCCTTCTTGCTCCCTTGTGGGGCTCAAACTGGCTAGCACCTCTAGGATGGATCCTAAGTGCGTTTTAGCTCTTGTCGGGTTACCAAATGATCAAATCTCGTGATTTAAAATGTGACCTGAAGTTTCCTAGTATTTTTAATGAATGTAAAAAAAATTCCATGAACTTTGACTATATACACTATAGGTTTTATGGTTAGTTTGACTTAGATTAGATACAGATATTAATGGACATGTCGGAACGCGTTGCTTGAGATTTTAAGCCGTTTGCGGGAAAATCTCCCGGAGATTGATCAATTATGAATATAATCATTTATAATGGGATAATTAAAGAGAATATTAACACCAATGATTAAATAGATAATAATCTGATTACTGAAAATCCTGGAAATTGATCTGGCAGTAATAGAAAATAATAAAAGTCAAAGGACTAAATAGTTTATTATAAGCTAGGAAATCCACAAGGGTTACATTTATGTTTAAGTAAATAAACATAACCATAACGACTATAACCATCCGTAAAATTAATAAAGTAGCTAGCACCTTGTCTTGACACATGTCTAGGTGGTCCACAAACATCAGTATGTATTAGCCCAAGAAGATCAGTCGTCATTTCGGTACGATGTAGAAACGGTTTCCTTGTCATCTTGCCCGATAAACAAGACACACATTGATCAAAAGATTCTTTATCTGTTGTCTTTAAAAGCCTATTATGTTGCAGCTTTTCAATATGTTTTTTGCTTATATGAGCAAGACAACAATGCCACAGATAAGTAGAGTCTAAGTTGTGCTTGGCTCTTTTATTGCTAACATTATAAATAGAATTAACATTTGGCACAAGATTAAGCATATCAATTTCTTAAATAGAGAGCTCTTTGTTTCAGCTTACTTATTCTTCTAAGACCCTCTTTTTTGTTACAAATGTGAGTACCACAACCAGTGTCATACACCTAGGATTTATTAGAAAAAGAAAATAATTATATTACGAAGATACCTGAAGAACTGGCAGCGCCAACTTGCTTCTTCTTCTTTATCAACTCAGCAAGGTAGGCAAGACAATTCCTCTTATAATGCCCCTGATGTGTCGTTGTGTGGTTGTAATTTATGCTTCAAGTTTTAAATTTATATTTTGCCGACTTTACCAAAAACAACACTTTAACGGGCAGTGTACCCGGTCGATGAGAGTTTCATGGTAAGTAGGGTGTCGATCACTAAGAGCGAGAAACAATCTTTCAATTTATTAATATTTTGGTTATCTAAACTAAGTTAATTCTATTCTATGTTAAATTTATGCTAAACCTATGTTAATCCTAAGTCTAATGGATAAGGGGGGTTTTCACTCTGAGAGACTGGCACGGGTTTTGTGGTGACTAAAATCAACTTAAGACACGAAAACACACGCAAAAAAATTAACAGAAGATAAAAGAGCGGTCTAGCCAAATATAAGAAAACTCTATTAACCATTATTAATCAAATTAGAACGTTAGTTTGTTTATTTAGTGCAATGATTACTTATCTCGAGGCGGCATATCATTCTTAAGGACGTAGCGGTAACTTTTCCTTTGACCTAGACACGAAGAATTATGTCACAATTAAATGTATCTGCATAAAGCATCCTTTTTACTGATTATAATCTATCTTAGGATTAAAGCTAAGGTGATCCTTGTTAAAACCTTAGCTTATAGAGGACTTTATCCTACTTACTGCTTAAAGGCCAAATTCATACACTAGTAGTCCATAACCAAGTCTATACCAATTAATTGAGAAACTTACTCGTTGATCCTAAGAGGTCACTGAGGTTATCTAAGCTCGCAATCTAAAGGCAAAGATAGGTTATTATTTGTGATCATATTGGTCTAGATGTGTAAATCACTATATGGAGAGTCATCCCGGCATCTAGATTACTTGGTCCGTATCACTAGATCCAGTTTAATGATAGGTCGCATACAGAAGCATGTAATCAAGTATAAACTGATAAACATAAACAAGCAATCAACGATAAATTAAGCAATCGAGATAAACAAATAAAACATTTAGATCTTCATAATAATGGCTAATTCTCGAAGGTATTAGCCTTCAAACGTCATAATCAATACAAAAGTAATAATTTAGCCAAGGTAAACTAACCAAGTTAACAAATGATACCAAAAACTGAACGATTACAAGAGTATAGGAGTTTACAAGTTGTTTCCTATGAAATTACTTACGTTGCAAGACCTTTTCTGCTCTTCTTTTCTTTTGAAAATTGACTTTTATGGTTTATGTATCAAAAATATGATTTAGCACACCGAAAACCCGTTTTTAGGTTTTCTATTTATAAGGTCTGGAATAAGGTCGATAGGGCATATTGACTGAGGTCAATACGGCGTATCAGAGGTTTCTTGGAGTACGGACCACATTTGATATCTTCCAGAATATTCACGTTCTATATCTTGAATACGGCGTGTATGTCTTCCCTGGATACGGCGTATTGGATCTTGTTTCCTTCTGGTCTTTTGTGAAGTGCAGGCACATATACACCGTATCTTCCTTGATGGATACGGCGTATTAGATGTCAGAACAGTAATATTCAAATGTCTTCGTTTAAACTCTAAAATGCGTACTTTTTGCTAATTTTCACCAAGTACTCCATAATTACTGCAATTCTCAAATACAACGATTAAAGTAATAATTCTTTGCAATAATTAAATAAATGGGTTATCTACATGGGATAAATGAGCTATAAAAAAGTAACGTTATTTGATGTCACATATATCCCCCCACTTGAATCTATTGTCCTCAAGTCGCCTTTAGAAGTTTATGAAAAATGTATCTTAGATTTTTCATTTAAGATTTATTCAATCAATACAAGTACACAACCAAACACCTTACGAGTAGGTAGATGAAAACACTCAAATCACTCAAATATCTATGTGAAACATGTAAATTAATTCGCTTCAATTGCTCAGTCGTGTTGAGACTTTTACATAGGCTCTTGGCAGGATACACATCTCACCACCTATGAGCTAAGGAAGTAACAAGTATATAATGGTGGTAAAATAGGTTTTTATTGTAAGGCTTAGGGTTGATCATTCTACAATCTTTCACTAAAAGAACCACACCAACAAGGCAGCTGAATCACACATACATGGTCGTAACGACGGAATAGACATGTGTGTTCAATCACATCCTCATTCGAGTTTAACTAAGGGTTAGGATGAAGAATGATATAGGGTATGGATCTTATAATATAACAACCTAGAATTTTCATGCATAATCAATCTATTTTACTATGATCACAAATCTACAGGGAAATTTTTCGCTTTATTACATTACTTGCATTGTCAATATCTCAGTATGTATTAATTTAATAATACTAAAGTAGACGGCTCACACAACCTATCTATGGCAATCCTGTCTTCATATATGTCAAGCAAACATCATAACATGTCATGTCAATATCATCATATTCTTTTTACAAAGTACAATATTCCTATAATGTACCATTCGCAACGTTTATATCAAAACGGGCTTTAAACCGTTATCGTATGCCTCTAAACCCTAATTCCATGAATGATTAATATCTAAAGTGAATGTACAAACTATTAAAGCATATGTACAAGTAATATAACATCTCATTTGAAATATAAACTCCCTCCAAGTCAAGTACAAGTTTTCAAAGCATAATGTATAAGTCATTAAGCACGATATCCAAAATAGCCATTTTATCTCCAATTTCTTCACCACCACTTTTGTACAAGCTAATACACTCAATATACAATGTGTAAACCCTAATTATTCTATTCATAATCTTTCATACACATTTTTACTCTTAAAACCCTAATTCAAAACTCAGAAACCCTAACCCGAGCTAAATACTACACTATGACCCGTTTCTTCGTTTTTATCCATTGTAAACCTAAACCAATACTCAAATAAGTTGTAATAACTTAATTTACAACATTATCAATCATGTTCAATCATCATTCCATCATCATTTCAACAATATACAAGAATTACAACTGGAAAACCCTAAATAAACCCTAAATGATCATTCGACCCATTTTCTTGTTTTTAACCATTTCAATCTCAAATAAGCAATCAAGAGCCATTGTAAACTCATAAAATGAGTTTACAATTCATTATCCATCATTACTTTGGCAATATACAAGAAATAGAAAGCTAGAAACCCTAAAGAAACCATTACGAGCCCTAATCTAACCCGTAACCTTATTTACTCAAATCCGACCCATTTTAAACCAAACCACCCATTATTTTTTGTTAATAAGTCAAGATATGATCCTTGTAAACACATATTATCAATCACATTACAAACATGCTTGAATTATAAGCATGAAAAGACAAGAAAACCCTAAATGCACCATTTTGAAACCCGCGACCTCATTTTTCATTTTAAACCGTTTTTTAACCAAAACATTGCTAGATTTTGTTTAATTATTTCATAATGCAACCCGTAAGGAATGTTTTTAATCATTCCTTGATCAATGGCCACAAAATATTGGGCCAAAAAACTTGAGTTGAAACCCTAGATACCCAAAGCAGACTGCGGGTTGTGTTTTGACCATATAACCATTTTAAAACCTTTCCCATATGCAAGAACCCTCCTTACCAGCCCTCTAGACTTTTAAGCAGTTACCCCTGCTTGGCCCTTTTATGGCCAAAATCAAAGCCACATCTCTCTCTCTTTTTAGCCACAACAGCCGCAACACTACTAACACCTTCCACACCATCACTTTGGATTCTTAGACATCCACAACTCCTTCTATAGCCTCAACACATCATGTAGTAGCTTGTACAAGTGCCTCACATCATAATCATAAGCTTCTTTTAACATTTGGTCTCAAACAAAGTTAAATAGGGACCTTATGGTCTTCATTCCAATTTGACCTAACTCTCTTTATTATAACCAAGTGAGCAAATTCTTGCTCCTTATGATCCTGGATCATCCTAAGAAGATCAAGCAAGCAAGATTTGGAATATATTTGAAGCCCCGGGAACAGTACAAGGGTTCGGGAGTGGAAATACTACCGAAAGACATTTCCAATTTTGCTCCTTGAAATCAAAACCCAGGTTCTGAATTTTTACTTCTGCTCCAACACTTTTTATATTGTTCATCTGATCCAAAAATATACTCTTGTTAAAGTTTCATAACTCATTCATGTCATTTTCCTTTTTGATCCAAAACGTAACCCGAAACCCTAATTTTCGCGTTTTTACTTTAAACATAAATGACATAAATGGTACATATTATTATAATATATCCTTTAGCATGCTTAACTAAATGTTAAAATAACCACTTGATGTTATTAATGAAGAATTGAACTTAAACCCGGCTCGCGTTTTACGTTTTTTAAAAACCTAATTTGGACCCATTTTGCTTTTAACGCCTAACGAATCGGTTATTTTAAACTTGCGTTACGTTAAACTTCATTTTTAGTTTATTTCTACTTATAAATATCTTTGAATTGTTAAAATAAGCTTGCATGGCAATTTGGACATGTTTTGTAATTATAATCCATGCAAGGGGTATATATCGTAACTTTCTGAAATTAATAACTAGAAGGGCTGAATATGTCATTTTATCAAAAGTTATAAACCTATAGGGGTCTTTATATCACTTTTCCAAAGTGCAAAGTTACTTGGTATATCTTTTAAACTTGAAGGACCAAACTCGTAAAAGTGTAAACTCCGAGGGTATATTTTGCCACTTTTCAAACTCAAGGGTCTAAAATGTAACATTTTAAAAAAAGTATAAAATCATGTTTTAAAAACTTTACAAGGACATACTGTAAGTAAGGCCTTCTCGTGCTTACATTTCACAGTATTAATTAAACCGCTTTTAAAACGATTATAACGTATCATAATATCTAGGGAGTTCATATTAGGGTTTCATCTTGGTATTACTTTCTGACTGATTGTTGGGTCTTACGATTTAAAGTGCCCATTAGCTCCTCAATTGTTTATGAATGACTTCCGAAATATGATGGCTTCCGAACGGTGATAAAATATTCCAAACTCTTCAATCACAACTCATAACTTTTAAAACTAAATTCTAGAAGTACAATCTTCCTTAAGAATCATATATTTACTCAGGTTGGTGACATGGACTAGTTACTATCATTTTGTTTATCAACTTTCCGATTATGATTGTGATAAGGTGTCTTGCTTTCATTGGGAATTATTAATACATCTTATTATCAGGTGATAGTTCATAACTCGCTTTTTATATTTACATGTTTTATTAAACCCTGCGAGGGGGAGATACCTGCTTGTTACAAATCTTTTACATACTCGTTTATCTTATGAACAATGTGATTGCTTTGTCAAAGACTTAGTGAAGTTATAAACCTCGCCTTATTATTTAATGTTTATAAACCGCGAGGGGGATACTAGCTTGTTACCAAACTTTTTACATACTCGTTTATCTTATAAACAATGTGATTAACTTTTCAAGGACTTATACATGCTTAAAACCAGGAAATCAAAGTGTTTATTTTTACAGTTATATGCTATCTTGATACACTATTACAGATACAGTCTAAGTTACATTATGCAAAAAGTCCCTCATTTCATGGACCATTAATCATCTTTTGGGTGAACGCGGGAATATATGGATAATCTATCGGGATTGACGAATCTGTTTGTGTTAGCTGGATAGGTAACCAAACACACTATATTTGAATTTCATAGGTATATGGCAATTACCTACACCGAGGGCCATTATCTCTCTCTCTCTCTCTATATATATATATATATATATATATATATATATATATATATATATATATATATATATATATATCTATATACATATATATATATATATATATATATATATATATATATATATATATATATATATATATATATATATATATATATATCACATCATTTTGGGTATATATATATACACTAGTCAGTTTGTGTGCCATGAGCTTAGACCAAGACCAAATCAGACCAAACAGACCAAACAAGACGATAACGCAATAATACACTGTTACTATGATAATTGTATTCGTTGCAATTATTACAAATAACGGGTATATAATAACGTGACCCAAGATCATAACAATACCATTTTCATAATAATTGTGTTTGTACAATTATTACACTATGACTTGTATTCAAACTATTTATCAAACCTATGAATTTCACTCAACCATTGTGTTGACTTTTTAGCATGTTTATCTCAGGTAATTGAGCAACTTGCGGCACGGAGTGACATGGACTTGAAGATGGCTAAAACTTGTTATCATCCACATTGTATGTAACTAGATTTTGGGACCTGCCTTTGTAAAACTCTTATTTGAATTGAATGATAACGTATCTTTTGAACAAATGTCTCTTTTGGGTCGTTTTCTATTATTATGATTGTTGTTTCCATGAAGTAATACCCCAGATTAGCTTCCGTTGCTATATTTATCAAAATGGGGGTGTTACATTCGTTGATCCAGATCATCTGAATCACGTCTATCGTCTGAAGAAGGCACTTTACGGCTTGAAGCAGGCACCAAGGGCGTGGTATGACACTTTATCGAGGTTTCTTCTGGCTAACAGATTCCCCAGGGTGTTGTTGATCCAACTCTATTCATTTGAAAAACAGGCAAACACACTATTCATGTTCAAATATACGTTGATGATATTATATCTGCCTCGACTGATCCTAAAGATTATGAACGTTTTTCTAAAGAAATGAGCTCTAAATTTCAAATGTCAATGATGGGTCAAATGTCCTTTTTCTTAGGTTTACAATTTTCTTAGAATCCCAGAGGCATTTTCATAAACCAATCTAAATATGCTAATGAAATTTTAAAAAAATTTGATTTTCATAAGAGTGACCCTGTTGACACTCCCATGGTGGAGCAATCAAAAGTGGATGAGGACCTCTCTGGGATCCCTGTTGACCAGACTCGATATCTCTAAATGATTGGATCCCTGATGTATCTCACAGCCAGTAGACCTGACCTGGTTTTTGTTGTGTGCATGTGTGCTAGATATCAATCTAAGCCCACTAAAAAGCACCTTGAAGCAGTTAAACGGGTCTTTCGGTATATCCAAGGAACCATCAACATGGGTCTTTAGTATCTGAAAGACACCGCCATGGCACTAACAGCATACGCAAATGCAGATCATGCAGGTTGTCAAGACACTTGAAGAAGCACATCTGGAAGTGCTCAGTTCCTTGGTGATAAGTTAGTAAGCTGGTCATCAAAGAAGCAAACTAACACATCTATCTCTTTAACAGAGGCTGAATACATTGCTATGTCTGGATGCTGTGCCCAAATTCTGTGGATGAGGTCTCAGTTATCAGATTATGGCTTTGCCTACAATCATGTTCTTTTGTATAATGACAACAAAAGTGCCATAGCTCTCTGCTGCAACAATGTCTAGCACTCTTGTTAGGAATAAATCTTCATTGGACTTAATACTGCCAACAATACTAATGAAGTTAGTACTGCCAGTACAAATTTAGTACTGTCAGTATTAGTTACTACTGCTAGGCAAAAGAGTTAATACTGCTGATAGTCAAAGTTGCTGATCTGAAGATAAGGATGCATGGAGATTATTTCGGGATGTTTAGTTTTGAATTGTAACTGATCCCAAAAGATAGGCAGATATCTTTGTAAAAGGACTTGTGTTCTATAAAAGAAGATCCTAAGTTTAGTATAACATATACTTTCAAGATATACTTTTAGATACTTTTCATAGAAATTAGAGATCAATTTGTAATAGCTTCAAGGTTTGTAACCCCAGTACTATAAGAGTACTCGTATTATTCTAATAATATTGAAGCAGTATGTTTAGTGTTTATTGTTTGTTTTGGTTGTCACTGTTCCATTGATAATATCTCTAGAGTATCAAAGTGTAGATTCCGCATACACTTTGGTATATATACAAAGTCTCAATCTTTGTTATTTTGGATTCTTCCAAGGTAACAAACTCTTTACTAAGTAAAGAATCAATCAAGGCGTGGGATCAACAAGTGGTATCAGAGCCTGTGCTTTGAGAAACTTTGATCTAAGGAAAATGGAGTTGGAAAATTCTCAAAATAATGCGTTGGCAAAACTTCCCATGCTCAAACTAGGAGAGTATGAGATGTGGGAAATCAGGATCAAGCAGTACTTTCAGATCCAAGATTATGCATTATGGGAGGTAATTGAAAATGGAAATTCGTGGGTGCCCATTCCTGTTATAGCACCAGAGTCTGGTCCATCAACAGCATTGAAGATGACTGTGCCCTCTACTGCTGAAGAAAAGATTTGCAAAAAGAATGATGTAAAGGCTCGAAGTCTTTTGCTCATGGCACTGCCTAATGAGCACCAACTTACCTTTAATCAGTATGTTGATGCTCAATCTATGTTTGTTGCCATTAAAGCTAGATTTAGAGGAAATGAAGCAACAAAGAGGACTCAAAAGGCCTTACTGAAGCAACAGTATGAAAACTTTAATGCTTCAAGCTCATAATCACTTGATTCTATATTCAACAGACTTCAAAAGCTTGTGAGTAGATTGGCAATTCTGGGTGTGGTTACACCTCTAGAAGATCTAAATGTTAAATTTTTGAGGAGCTTACCTTCTGAGTGGGATACTCATGTGGTAGTCTGGATGAACAAACCCGACTTTGATACTATGGGTTTGGATGATTTGTACAACAATTTTAAAATTGTTGAACAAAAGGTTAAGAAATCTTCTGTTGATAACAATGATGAAAAGAACTTGGCATTTCTAACCACTTCCAGTCCAAGCAGTACTAATACTATTAATACTGTTAACACTAGAGTTAGTACTGTCACCACCAAAGTTACTACTGCTAGTACTGAAACTAGTACTGCTAGTTTTAGTGATGCCACAGTTTATACCTTTCTGTCCACACAACCACAAGGGTCTCAACTTGTTCATGAAGATCTTGAGCAACTTCATGATGATGATTTGGAAGAGATGGATCTAAAGTGAAATATGGCTCTACTAAGCATGAGGGCAAGAAAGTTCTATCAGAGAACTGGAAGGAAGATCATCATTGATGGAAGCGGTACAGCAGGATATGATAAATCAAAGGTAGAATGTTTCAACTGCCATAAAATGGGACATTTTGCCAGAAATGCAGAGTACCAAGAGGTAAAGACAATAGAAATTGGAATTCAGTAAGCTCATCAAAGGCAGTAAGGATTGAAGATACTTCTGAAAAGGCAATGTGTGCTATAGATGGTGCTGAATTTGATTGGAGTGACATGGCAGAGGATGAAATTCAAGCAAACATGGCTCTCATGGCATTCACAGATTCTGAGGTATCAAATGATAAATCTTGTTCTAAATCTTGTTTGCAAAATTATGAAGCTCTAAAGAAACAGTATGATGATTTACTTATTAAATTAGATAATACTGGTTTTAAAGCAGCTACATATAAAAGAGGTTTATCAATTTTAGAAGCACAAGTGGTTAAATATAAAGAATCTGAAGTCCTTTTTTTTGAGGAAATTGCTTTGCTTAAAAGAAGTGTAGGTCATAAATAATATCTAATAGGATTACTTAAGACTGAACTTGAAAAGGTTAAGGAAGAAAAGGAGGGGTTTGAATTTAAGCTTGCAAAATTTGAAAAATCATCAAAAGATTTAGATGATTTGTTAGCAAGTCAGGTAACTGACAAGAGCAAAAAGGGTTTTGGTTATAGTGATGTCCCTTCACCTCATCCCTTGATTCTTAATAGACTAACAACTTTAGACTTATCTTATTCAGGTCTTGAAGAATTCAAACAACCTGAGGTAAATGAGTATGGCCCTAGGGATTCAAGTTTAAAGACAACCACTATTTGTGATAGAGAGTCAGATAATTCTAAGGAGAATACTGATGACTCTTTAACACAACAACACAAGACTGTTACTGAAACTAGCTTTGTTAAGTCTCCACTTAGGGCAGACAAAGATTGGAAAGAAAAGTTTTTCTATCCTGCTAATCATGTTAGAGTAGAAGAACCTAAAAAAGCTAGGGAGAATAATGATGCTCCAATTATTGAAGATTGGGTGTTATATGATGAGGAAGAAGTTGAGCATATCCCTAAGGAAGAACAGAAAACTGCTATACCTTGTGCTACTAAGAAAGAGTTAGTTAAACCTAAAAAACCTATTAAAAGGTCAGTTAGGTATGCAGAGATGTACAGGTCACAGGGACCTAGGGGGAACCAAAGGAATTGGAATGGTCAAAAATCCAATCAATTAGGATGTAACTTTGTTTTTAATAACAAGGCATGTTTTATCTGTGGAAGTTTTGATCACATTCAATACAGTTGTACTAATGCTCACAAACATATGGTTCCAAGAGCAGTCTTAATGAAGACTGGCCTAAAAACAGTTAATAATGCAAAACCTGTTAATACTGTTAGGTCTGTTAACACTGTCAAACCTGTTAGTACTGCTAGGCTTTTAATACTGTTAGGCCTTCTTATACTGCTCACCCCAAATCAACAGTTCATTGTGATAGACCAAGGAAATATTTTCAAAATCAAGCACAATCAACTATTCAAAGGCCCTTTTACAAGAGAACAACATTAACAAAAATGTCTAATAATCAAAATATTAATACTGGTAGACAAATTGTTAATACTGTTAGGCAAAATGTTAATACTATCAAGGCAAGGGGATTTAATGCTGTTAAGCCCTCAGCATGTTGGGTTTGGAGACCTATCAAACCCAATAGTGCATCACTAGTTTTTAACAAATATAATTACATTGATGCACGAGGCAGATCCAAGTCAGTAATGGCTTGGGTCCCCAAAG
>BQNB010005043.1:26394-57511 GCA_026074375.1 Tanacetum coccineum | reverse complement strand
GATCTATTAGATTTTCTACTCCAATTATAAAGGACTTAAGAATACCACTAGTCTCATCCTTAGTAGCTAGAAAGAAAACCCAACAGGACCTACTGTAATCATCTATGACAACTAGGCAATACATCTTTTTTATTAAGCTTTTTATAAATATTGGACCAAACAAATCTATGTGCAACATCCATAAAGGTTGGTTGATTAACCTTACTATTTTGGACTTACAAGAAGCTCTATGTTGCTTTCCTTTATGACAAGCAACAAAGGTTTGATCATTTTGAAAAAGTTTTGAAAGTAAACCTCTTACAAGGTTTCTCTTAACTAGATTATTCATAGTTTTGAAATTTATGTGTCCAAGCCTTCTATGACAAATTTTAGATTCATCAGATATGGATTTTGCAAAGAGACAAGGTAGGCCTCCTTTAGGAACAATATTTTTTAAATCAACACTATACATATTGTTCTTTCTAGGAACTTTAAGTAAAATATGACTTTCATTAGTTAATTTAAAGTTTGGAGATAAAACTATACATTCAGTGTCATTAAAGAGAACACTATTCTTTTTGTCACACATTTGTGAGACACTAAAGAGGTTAAACTGTAACTCTCTTACAAAATACACATTCTCAAAATCTAAATTACCAGTTTTGATTGTACCTTTGCCTATGATTTTCCCTCCTTTGGGGTTACCTCCAAAGGCAACATATCCTCCATCAATTTCTTCAAAGTCAATAAGATAGGACATGTTCCCTGTCATGTGCCTTGAGCATCCACTATCAATCACTCCTTTGTCCTGTAAATCCATCTGTGGATTGCCCTACACATAAGGTAAGAAAATTAGTCTCTTTTAGGGAGCCAATCCATCACTGACTAGGATTTGCCTTGTGTATTAATATAATCAAACCTTTTTATTATGGTTGATGCAATGTTGTGTTTAGAAACATGGTCTAAAACTTTAGTCTTTTGTTTCTAAACCCAACAAGCTGAGTCCTTAACAACATTAACCTGGTTTCCTGAACAACATTAACTATTGATTTTGGTTTAGCAGTATTAACTACTGCTTTTGGCCTAGCAGTATTAACTACTGCTTTTGGCCTAACAGTATTAACATTTTTATCCTTAACAGTATTAACTCTCTGATTAAAATTACTGTTTTTAAATGTTGTATTCTTGTGAATGGGCCTTGTGAAAACTAGAAGGGGAGGTTGAATAGTTTTCAAATTAAAATCTTAACTTTTATTTTCTTTTATTTATTTTCACAGAAGTGTATTCAGTTTTGTTTGATGTGATGTGATATTTTAAGATGAGATCATGCGAGCAATAATATAAAGGATATATGACATGGTTATTTATAGTGGTTCGGCTACAAAGACTCCTTCCTTGCCCTACTCCACTCCCTGAGTCACCTACTCGAGAGTTCGAATACACTAATCACCAAATCTCCTTTAACCGGCGAAGAATCCACACAACGTTACTTAATTATTTTCACGATGCTAAGTTAAACACCGGGTTCTACATATTAGAACCATTCACCATTTATCATGACACATCACAACACCCTTTTTTAAATCCTAAACCCTTCGTCACATCATCAATGCTTGTCCTCTACTAGGTACCAAACACACACATATATATGTATTGTTTTTACACCAACGTTACCAAACCAAAACTAGACATTTCTAAGATATTTTTTGATTGAAGATTTATATTTATATTTACTTATTGACACATAAAAAGAAGGGTTGGTTCGCGCGTAGTCAGCACATCATCTTCCTCACTATCTAACACCCAATCCTTAATAATTAGAGCACCATTATTCTTCCTAACTGCTTTAGGCTTTGCTTCACTAGCCTTAGCTTCACTGTTCTCAACTACAGGCTTAATAACTATAGGCTCACTTGTAAACTCTTCTAAACCAGAGAATGACAAATCAGGTTTTGGAGGCATAAAGTTTCCTGTATAGGGAGGTGGAACAGCATTATACCCTAAACCTGTTTTGCACTTATCAACTATCTGACAGTCTATTAGTTTGCTTAAGTTTTTAGATGAATTCTCAAAATTTTCTACTGTTAGCTGAATTTCATCTTTTTGTTTTTGAGCCAGTTCCAACTTCCTTCTAAGCTCTGTAATGGCTACTTCTCTTAAATGAATCTCACGTTTTAAGACCTTGATATCTTCCTCATAAACAGACTCATTTTTCTTATAAACTAGAAGTCTTGCTTCTACAGACTCTAAACCTGTTTTATAAGCAATAGCATTTAACTTAGATGTCCTTAAGTCTTTTAACAGTTGTTCATTTTGTTCTTTAAGAATTTTAACATTTTCCAAACAAGATGATGAACAGTTTGAATCAGTAGATACCTCAGAGTTAGAACTTGTAGAAGAGTAAGCCATGAGTGCAAAGTTAGTTGGACCTTCTTTTGCTTGATCACTCCAATCATAACCAGAACCATCACAAGACACCAAAGCATTAGAAGTAGTTGTCTCCACTGGCACAACCCTTCTTGTGTTCTCCCTATTCCTGTTTTCTTGGTTCCTTGGAGCCCTGCACTCCCTTGCAAAGTGTCCCCTTTTGTGGCAGTTGTAACGCTCTATCTTGGACTTATCAAACCCAATGGTCTCAGTACCATTTATAGAAAACTTCCTTCCAGTGTTCTTCAAGAATCTTCTTGCCCTCATTGTTAGCATAGCCATCTGCCACCTCAAATCCATCTCTTCTAAATCATCAGGATTAATTTGTTGCAAGTCCTCATTGTTAAGTTGTTGACTGTTTGGTTGACTTGTAAAGAAAGCACAGATAACAACATCACTCAAGTTATCAATTATTGTTGAGTTAACAGTAGTAGCTTGAGTGCTAGCAGTTGTAGCACCATAAGCAGTATTAACTGCTCTATTTTTACTGCCGGTGCTATTTGAGGACACAAAGGCTACGTTTTGTGTGTTTGCGCTTGATCTTGATGTCCCTTTGACTTCTGGTTCATAGATCTTTAGGTTGTTGTAAAGATCATCCAAGTTTAATGTATATATCTCAGGCTTGTTCCTCTACACAATGGTATGTGTGTTCCATTCTGGTGACAAACTTCTTAAGAACTTCTAATTCACATCTTCTTATGAGATACTTTCACCATGAATCTCCAAGTGACTGATAAGCTTTTGAAGCCTATCAAAGGTTTGAGCTAACACCTCTGAGCCGGATGCAGTAAAATTTTCATATTGCTGCTTTAAAAGATTCCTCTGAGTCTTTTTAGTAGCAACATTGCCTCCAAACCTCTTCTCAATAGCCTGTAGCAATGACTTGGCATCTTTGATGGAGTTAAACTTCAATTGATGTTCATTAGGGATGCCCATCAATAAAGTGCTTCTTGCCTTCAACTCTAACCTCCTTTTTCGATCCCAATAGAATGGATCTTTAATTCCTTAGCTTATGTAAGGCTAAGTTGTATTGAATAAATTCAAAACAACTATGATAAAAACTTTAATTGTAAATATCAAAGATTATGTGGAATCTAGTCAATGATACTAAGAAGAATTTCAATGAAGCAGTAATGAACAAGATTAATAACAAACAATTTACCAAACTTTCAGCCTCAATATAATATGAACACTCTTAATATTGTTAGGGTTTACAAAACCTTGAAGCTAAAAATAGATTAATAGAACAATGAAAATATGATATATATCTCTATGCCCTAGGACCTCCTTTTATACATCAAGGAGTCCTAGTTGATTTACAATATATTAGAAAATTTTAGAATATTCACTAAGATCCTTTTTATAGATAACTCATACTTATCACGTAAGTATTCTTGATCTCCAATCAAACTTTATCTTTTCAGCAGTTTTAATCCGTGAGCAGTTGTAACCTTTTAGCAGTTGTAACTTTGTACCAGCAGCACTAACTGAGTACAAGCAGCATTAACTACTTAGAATATTTTCTTCATTCTTCATCAACAGTACTGAGTTACACTAGCAGTACTAACTTTACTCTAGCAGTATTATCTTTACTCTAGCAGTACTAACATTACTAGCAGTAGTAACTAACAGCACTAATATACATTAGCAGTAGTAACTTACACTGGCAGTACTAACTAGTTAGCATATTTTTCATAAAGATTACTAACAACATTAATTTATGCTTAGCAGTTCTAACACACACCTGAGCAGTCTTAACTTTAAGATCATCATGAAGTCTTTTAATCCCAACAATCCTCCTCTAAACTTGATATTTATCTTCAAAATCATCAAGTTTCTTCATTAAAAGTCTTCACCGTCACCAGGAGGATCCTTCCAAATACTTCATAGATTCTTGAGTTGCTTAGTCATGAGCTTAAGAAGTTGATAGCACATTTCATTCCAATGATCAGCTTAAAGCTTCTTATTGAGCATTTCTGTGATTGTAGCTTTTGTAAAGGGATATCTTTTCTCTACCAACATAAAGAGATGCATATTTGAAAACCTCACAAAGTGTACTCCACATGAATCAAATAGCTTCTAAACTGTCACTTTGTTTCCTTGTATATACCTCCACACTAGATCTTCTACATGACGTTCAAACATTGTCTTCAGATCACCCCATAGCACTCTCTCATAGCCCTCTTCTGGTCTTGTATATCCATGCCTAGCTTTAACTATTTTCCACATAATTTCTAAATCTTCTCTGTCAAAATTTTTAAGCATATGAATGACGACTGAGTACCTCTTTGAACTTCCATCAGCTCTTATAATTTGATAAATGATGATCTTTCCTTCTTTAATGATCTTGTAATCAACAATGCTTGGAGGTTTAGTAGATAAAGGAATTACATTAATTGCTACACCTTCTTCATCAGAAATAACTTCCATAAGCTCTCACAGCTTAGCTTCTTCTTGATCATCATCTATCTTTTGCTTCTTAACCTTTTCTTGTTCTAGCTAATCACCTGCTCTTTTATAACTACTCTCTTGTGCCATCTCTGCTTTATCTTTCTTTGAGCTTTCTCTCACCAACTCAGTATCCATATCAACAGACATGTTTACCCTTGTCGTGGCTTTATCAAATAACTTCTGAATTTCTTCAAATGGCTTATTCTTCAATTAACTCTGCTTGTAACTAGCCATGTGTTTCAGATAAGTTGACATTGTACTTTTCTTTTGTGCTTTAGTTGGTGGCTTATTCCTTTTTTCTTGAGCTCTTAATGCTGTAAAGTGTTTCTTTCTCTTCTCCAAGAGTTCTACAAACAATCTAGTCTTCCCTTCATCTGTCAATTCTTCTTGCTCTTTTGCTTGTAATTTTTCAGCCATTAACCTATCAGCATCCATCATTGCTTGTATGTTATCCCATGATTCAATTAGAGCTATGTTGGCTTCTTTTTCCTTTTGTCTTGTAAGCCTTTCTTCTTCTTCCAATTCAGCTTGTAATTGAGCTTAAAGATTTAGAGCAACCTCTTGATCATACATAATCTGACCCTTCTTCTTCAAAGGCTTTTCAGACTCAGTCATTTTTGCCTTGACTTTATCCTGTGAAGGTTTTAATGCAGCTGGTGTTGTTGTTGTAGTTGTTGTTTCACTTGGCTCTTGAATCATAACCCCTCTGACTTTAGGTTTTGCAGCTTTGATCTCTATTAAAGTCTGAGCCAGGGTCAATTCATCAACAGTTGTTGTTGTAGCACTAGCAGCACTAACTGGAATTGTACTTGTGGTTGTAGGAACATTAACCACAAGCTCTTGAGTTTATACAAACACCTCATCATCATGAAGATCATGTACTCAAAACATATCAGGATCAGTATCAAAATGAGTACTATCCAGAGTGATGTCTTCATCAGCATCAATATTAAGAATTTTCCTCCCCTGTTTGGATACATCCTCCTGATCACCCAAACTAGCTTCATCATCTGAGGAAATAACTTGAGCACTTAGACCAACCTTGTACAATCTTTTAAGCTTTTGAGTTTTTGACTTTTGCTTCTTCTCAAGCTTCTTCACTCTCCTTTTTAAGCTATCAATCTCTAGTGCTTGAATGGTCTTTGTAGTCTCCAAGTCAATAACCTTCTTTTGTAAGTTGGTACAAAGTTCCATAAATTCATTGAGTTTTAGACTATCCTCACCACTGAGCAGTGGATCATTGGAATGTGTAGGTACACTTTCCACATTTTCAGTCTCATTTGCCATAGGTTTTATAGGACCACTAGGTTAAGAAACTTCAGTGTCCTTCCTCTGTTTCCTCCTAGGTTGTTTCTTCTGAGGTTGTGATGTAGATGGTTGAGTAATAGTGGGTGTGTGATGGGGATCAGTAGGATTAGTTGAACCTTCACCCATTTCTTCTTGAGCTTGAACCATCATTGTTTGAAATAAAGGTGTGATTGTTCTAGAAAAACCTTTTCCTTCCCTTTTCATGTTAGCAAAAATCTTCTTTGTGTGAGAGGGGGTAACATAAATCTTTTTGTGACATGACATATTTCCAAGTTGTTGATTAACAAATACTTGCACAAACCTTGAATAGATCTAGAATTTAACCATACTATCAATGATATACTTGGAAAAGTTGAATTTTTGGTTTGTGGCTAAGCAGATAATTGCAGAAGTCATAGTGCTACTGAATTCGTTCCATGCAGTAGTCTTACACTTAGGCATTGCAAAATTGTATAAATCAAAAACTTCCATTGAGGAGAAAAGAAAGCTTTATAAAATGTAAGCTTCTGAGTAAGTTTTTCATACCCCATTCTTGTTAGTACTTCAAAAATGGTAGCAGTGGGTAGACATTCAGTACCTTCAACATCTTTTAGTTGAAGATCTCTCCTTATAGACATTTAGTACTTCCCTATTAACCATTTTTGCTTTGACAGTATCCCAGAACTGTTTAATACATGAACAATAGACTGTAGGATTAACAGTTAAAGCATATTTGATAGGGTTCGCATTCAGAAAATCAACTATCTCCTCAAACCCTTCACTTTCAGTAGGTTTCTCTAAAAATGCAACTAAACTGTGAGTATCAACAAACTTTAGATCCGACATTGTGTTTGGTTTTGATGAAAAATGATGAAATTGAGTTAGGGTTTATGATTAGAGAGTATGTAAAAGATTGAAATTGATTGAATGCGTGATTGAAACCCTTAATCGAAGTATTTATGAAACTACCCTCAACAGCATTAATGTTTACCAACAGTTGTAAGTTATGCCTAGCAGCATTAACTTCAATTCCATTCTAAACAACTTTTCCATCATCAAATTAACATTTTAGCTCACAAAATCTCTTTGTCAGTTTTTGATTTCTCTTAATTCTTTTAGCTCACCTTTCTCTTTATCTATTTTTGATAATATTCAACTCTCTTTTGTTTTTCTACTCACCACATCTCTCAATTCTTTTTCTTACCAATTTACTCTGTCTGTTTTTATGTCAGACATCTCTCTTTCTATTTTTCAGCTCACTATATCTCTCAATTCTTTTTCTTACCAATTCACTCTATCTGTTTTTATTTTTACTTATTCTCTCAATTCTCACAGTATTAATTATACTAGCAGTAGTAAGTATAACTAACAGTATTTACTCAGCAGTATCAAGTATAACTAGCAGTACTAATTATACTTAACAACAGAAACTTAAAGTTACCAGTACTAACTTAAATTTCCATCCTTAGTATCTTTTTCATTCCATTCCAATCATCATTTGTGTATAATCCGCTACACATTAACACAATTAACCTCCCCTTAATCAATACTTCAGAGGTTAAGCATTCCAATACTTGCAATCAGATATTGAAATCTGCTAACATCAAATGCTTTTGTAAGCAAATCTGTAACATTCTGATCTGTATGAATCTTGATCATCTGGATAAGCTTCTTCTCATAAGAATCTCTGATAAAGTGATGCCTAATCTCAATGTGCTTTATCTTTGAGTGAAAAATAGGGTTCTTCACTATGCAAATAGTACTCTCATTATCAATATGAATCTTAGTCTGCATAAAGTTATATCCATAATATAGCAATTGATTTGAATCCAAATCACCTGTCTACAGTAATTGGAAGTAGTTATATACTCAATTTCAGTTGTTGAATTAGCAACAACAGTCTGCCTCTTGCATTGCCATGAATTCAATCTACACCCTAGGAATTGACAACCTCCTGTTGTGGACTTCCTATCTAAGCTTGCTCCTACATAGTCACTATCAGTATATGCCACCAAATCAAAAGGTGAATCGTTGGGATATCAAAGGCCCAATTTAGGTTGACCTTTTAAGTATCTAAAGATCCTTTTCACATCATGAAGATGTAAACTTTTAGGATTGACTTGGAATCTTGCACAAGCACATACTGCAAACATAATATCAGGCCTTGAAGAAGTTAGATACATCAATGATCCAATCATGGATCTATACAAGTGTTCATCTACATCTTTACCATATGCATCTTTGAGCAAAGGCTTATGGGTTTCCATGGGTGTGCTTGCTATTTTGACATCACTAAAGCCAAATTTCTTTAAAATCTCATTCACATACTTGTCTTGACTTATATAAACCCCATCTTCCTTTTGCTTCACTTGTAGTCCTAGGAAGAATGTGAGTTCACCCATAGAGCTCATTTAAAACTTCATATGCATCATCTTCTCAAATTCAGTGCATAATGACTTCTTTGTAGAACCATAAATGATATCATCCACATACACTTGAACTTACAAAATATCACTTTTGACCCTTATGATAAACAAAGTATTGTCTATCTTTCCTCTCTGAAACCCATTGTCCAACAAATAAGTTGACAATGTTTCATATCAAGCTTTGGGAGCTTGATGCAGTCCATAAAGTGCCTTTTCTACTTTGTATACTCTGTCAGGGAAGTCTGGATCTTCAAATCCTAGTGGTTGACAAACATAGACTTCCTCTTCAATCTTTCCATAAAGAAAAGCACTCTTGACATCCATCTGGTACACCACAAAGTCTTTAAATGAGGCATAGGCTAAGAATAGCCTAATTGCTTCAATTCTGGCAACAGGAGCAAAAACCTCATCATAGTCTATTCCTTCTTCTTGTGTGTATCCTTGTGCAACCAATCTTGCTTTATTCTTAATCACAATACCTCTTTCATCCTTCTTGTTCCTGTAAACCCATTTAGTCCCAATAGCCCTTTTTCCATTTGGTAAATCCACCAGAGTCCAAACCTTTTGTAATTTGAATTGCAGTAGCTCATCCTGCATAGCTTCTATCCAGCTTGGATCCTTCAATGCATGAATTACCTTTTTGGGTTCTTCTTGTGATAAAAAGCAAGCAAACAAGCAATTTTGAAAGTCTTTATGGTTTGTTCTTTGCTGAACTGAACTAAACAAACCATGTTCTTTCAAATTCTTTGTCATTCTTCTTGTTTGAGGTGTTGAATTCAAGTCTCCAATGATTTGGTCAACTGGATGATCTTTGTGTATTCTTGTAGTTGGAATAGGACTGACAGGCATAAATGCATCTAAATTATAAAAATCCCATCTTCCTTCTGCTTCACTTGCAGTCCTAGGAAGAATGTGAGTTCACCCATAGAGCTCATTTGAAACTTCTTATGCATCATCTTCTCAAACTCAATGCATAATGACTTCTTTGTAGAACCAAAAATGATATCATCCACATACACTTGAACTAACAGAATATCACTTTTGACCCTTCTGATAAACAAAGTCTTGTCTATCTTTCCTCTCTGAAACCCATTGTCCAACAAATAAGTTGACAAGGTTTCATACCAAGCTCTAGGAGCTTGATGCAATCCATAAAGTGCCTTTTCTACTTTGTATACTCTGTCAGGGAAGTCTGGATCTTCAAATCCTGGTGGTTGACAAACATAGACTTCCTCTTCAATCTTTCCATAAAGAAAAGCACTCTTGACATCCATCTGGTACACCACAAAGTCTTTAAATGAGGCATAGGCTAAGAATAGCCTAATTGCTTCAATTCTGGCAATATGGGCAAAGACTTCATTATAGTCAATCACTTCTTCTTGTGTGTACCTTGGAATAACCAGTCTTCCTTTATTCTTAATCACAATACCTCTTTCATCCTTCTTGTTCCTATAGACCCATTTAGTCCTAATAGCCCTTTTTCCATTTGGTAAATCCACCAGAGTCCAAACCTTTTGTAATGTGAATTGCAGTAGCTCATCCTGCATAGCTTCTATCCAACTTGGATACTCCAATGCATGAATTACCTTTTTGGGTTCTTCTTGTGATAAAAAGCAAGCAAACAAGCAATTTTGAAAGTCTTTATGGTTTGTTCTTTGCTGAACTGAACTAAACAAACCATGTTCTTTCAAATTCTTTGTCATTCTTCTTGTTTGAGGTGTTGAATTCAAGTCTCCAATGATTTGGTCAACTAGATGATCTTTGTGTATTCTTGTAGTTGGAATAGGACTGACAGGCATAAATGCATCTAAATTGTTCATGTCAGCCTCTGCACCAACATCTTCATCATTATCTGAACAAACAATATCCTCCAATTCACGCATATTTGGATCATTTGGAAGTTTAATGCTTGTTTTTAGATCAACAGCATTAACTTCTGAGCCAATAGCATTAACAGTTGAAGTAACAGCATTAACATTGTTAGTGTTGTTTCCATCACTAGCAGTATTAATATTGTTAGTGTTGTTAATATTATCATCCTTCTCTTGATTAATTCTTGGCTCCTTTGTACTTGGAACCTCACTATCTTTCCCTTCAGTTGGATTTCCACTTTCATTCCCTGGATCTTCAGCATCCTTCTTTTCCTCCTCCCCTGATGGTTTGAATCCAGTATCAGGAGAACTCTTTGAATCTTGAGAGAATAGTGGATCAGCACGCCACATTGGTAGTAGAATATAATCTTTGCCAGGTATTGTCTCCATTCTAGCTTTACCTGCATCATTACATGCTTTTGTACCTACATTACCATTAGATTGATTCCCTGTAACAACTGGCTTATAGTTCATAGAATTTGTTAGTGCATCTATATCAAAAAGCTAATTAGGTCCACTTCCTGCAATAATAGGTGTATTCTCACTATACTAAACATGCAGGTTCTCTTCAAGTATCCTAGTTCTACTGTTGAATACTCTGAATGCTTTGCTATTGGTAGAGTATCCTATAAAGAACCCTTCATCAGCCTTTCCATCAAATTTTCCTAGGTGATCTATGGTATTAAGGATTGTAACAGGACACCCAAATGGTCTCATGAAGCTTAAGGCATGTTTTCTACCTAGAAAAAGTTCATAAGGGGTCTTGTTTTGAGGCTTGATAACTAACACTCTATTTTGGACATAACAAGCAGTATTAACTGCTTCAGCCCAGAAAGTTGTTGGCAATTTTAAATCAGCTAGCATAGTTCTAAAAGCCTCTATTAGTGTCTTATTTTTCCTTTCTGCTACTCCATTTTGTTATGGAGTCCTAGCAATACTAAATTCCCTCTTAATACCCTTCATTTTACAGAATTGATTCATGATCCTATTCTTGAATTCAATATCATTGTCACATCTAATCATTTTCACTTTAAGGTCTATTAGATTTTCTATGCCTGTTATAAATGTTTTAAGGATTTTAGAAGTTTCATCCTTAGTGGCTAAAAAGAAAACTCAACTAAACCTACTAAAATCATCTGTGATAACTAGGCAGTACATCTTTTTCATTAAACTATTTACAAATGTTGGGCCAAACTAATCCATGTGCAACATTTGTAATGGTTGGCTGATTGAACTGGCTGTTTTGGTCTTACAAGAAGCTATGTGTTGCTTTCCCTTCTGACAAGCAACACAGGTTTGATTAATTACAAAAAGTTTTGAAGGTAAACCTCTTACAAGGCTTCCCCTTACTA
This sequence comes from Tanacetum coccineum, assembly GCA_026074375.1. Taxonomy (NCBI): domain Eukaryota; kingdom Viridiplantae; phylum Streptophyta; class Magnoliopsida; order Asterales; family Asteraceae; genus Tanacetum; species Tanacetum coccineum. Next base: position 45,718 of record BQNB010005043.1, on the reverse strand, counting down.
GTTTATTTATTGTTTTGAAATTTACATGTCCAAGCCTCCTATGCCAAAAATTAGATTCATTTAGTGTGGCTTTTGCAAAGAGACAAGTTAGTCCTCCTTGGGGAATAACATTCTTTAAATCAACACTGTACATGTTATCCTTTCTAAGAACTTTAAGCAAAACATGACTTTCATTAGTTAACTTAAAGTCTGGAGACAGAATAACACATTCAGTATCAGTAAAAAGAACACAATTCTTCTTGTCACACATTTGTGAGACACTGAAAAGGTTAAACTTTAGTTCCTTTACAAAATACACATCTTTAAAATCTAATTTACTAGTTCTTATTTTACCTTTTCCAGTAATTTTCCCTCCTTTGGAATAACCTCCAAAGGCAATAAATCCTCCATCATTTTCTTCATAATCTGTAAGAGAGGATCTATTTCCTGTCATGTGCCTAGAGCATCCACTGTCAATCATCCTTTTATTTTCAAATCTTGTTGTGGATTGCCCCGCACATAATGGTAAGAGAATTAGTTTCTTTTGGGGACTCAAGCCATTACTGACTTGGATCTGCCTTGTGCATCAATATAGTCAAATATTTTAAAGGACATTGATGCACCATTGTTTCTAGAGACATGGTCTAAAAATTTATGCTTTGGTCTCCAAACCCAACATGCTGAGGCCTTAACAGCATTTCCCTTGTTTCCCTTAACAGCACTAATAACTGCTTTTGGTCTAGCAGTATTAACCCTTATTCTCTTAACAGTATTAACCTTTTTAGTGAAATTACTATTATTAGCTGCTGTTATTTTGTTAAAAGGCCTTCTAGCAGTTGAATATGCATTATTAATAACATTTTTCATGGGTCCTGCATTATTCACTGTTGTTCTTTGTTGAACAGTATTAACTGATCTAGCTGTATTAACTTAAATTGGGCCAGACCTAGTTAAGACTGTTCTTGGAACCATGTTTCTTTTTGGACTAGGGTGAGTTAATTTAGAGAAATTTTGTTTGTTCACCCTTTGAACATTGGTCCAAACTGGTTTTGCAAATCTTCCATTATTATACCAGTTATTGCAATCATTCTTCAAATGATCAAAACTACTACACACATGATAAGCTTTGTTGAACATCTCAAAATTACTCCCTAATTTTTGAGACATCTGCTGGTTCCAATTTCTCTTGTTCCCTCTAGGACTAGGTATGTTTTGCCTATTTTTATCAACTAATGTTTTCCTAGTAGATTTTATTTGCTCAATAGACTTAATAAAGTTTATCTTAGCAAAACTAGGTTTATTAAACATCTCAACTATTTTACTCTTAGGCACATCTTCTTCCTTACTTTCAGATACCCAATCCTCAATAATTGGGGCTCCATTTTCTTTCCTATCATTCTTAGGTTCATTAGTCTCAATAGTAGGCTTCTCAACTACAGACTCACTAATAGACTCATTCACTTCCACAAAATCATCTAGACTAGGATAAACTAAATCAGATTTAGGTGGCATAAAATTCCCAGTATAGGGAGGTGGGACAACATTATACCCTAATCCTGTTTTACACTTATCCATTATCTGTCTGTTTAGAAGTTTACTTAGGCTTTTTGATGAATTTTCAAAATTTTGTATTGTAAGTTAAACCTCGTCTTTTTCTTTTATAGCCAACTTTAACTTCCTTTTAAGCTCTGTAAGATCTAAATATCTTAAATAGATTTCACATTTTAAGAGTTTTATATCTTCCTCATACACAGACTTATTTTTCTTAAAGACTAACAGTCTAGCTTCTACATATTCTAAACCTGTTTTATAAGAGACAACACTTATCCTAGCTGTTCTTAAGTCTTTAGCTAATTGTTCATTTTGTTCTTTTAGATTTTTGACACATTCTAAACAAGATGAACAACAATTTGAGTCATTATATACCTAAGAGTTTGTAGAAGAACTTGAACTTGTTGAAGAATAAGCCATAAGAGCAAAATTAGTTGGACCTTCTTCTGCTGGGTCACTCCAATCATAGCCAAAGCCATCACACTAAGACACTAAGGAATTTGAAATAGTTTCTTTAACTGGTACAGTCCTTCTTGTAGGCTCCTTATTCTTGCTGTCTTGATTCCTGGGTGTCCTGCACTCCCTTGCAAAGTGTCCTCTCTTGTGGCAGTTGAAACACTCCACCTTGGACTTGTCAAACCCAATTCTTTCTTTGTTGTCTATATCCAGCTTCTTTCCAGTATTCTTTAGGAATCTTCATGCCCTCATAGTCAGCATAGTAATGTTCTACCTCAAGTCCATCTCTTCTAGATCATTAGGATAGATTTGTTGTAGATCTTCATTATCAAGCTGTGGAGTACTTGGTTGGCTAGCAAAGAAGGAATAAATCATAGCATCACTCAAATTTTCAACAGTTGTTGAGCTATCAGCAGCATCCTGAGTGCTAGCAGTATTAACACCCTAAGTAGTATTAACTGCTCTAGTTGCACTGTTAGTGCTGCTTGAGGACAGAAAGGCTACATTGTGTGAGTTTGTGGTTGAGCTAGATGTCTCCTTAACCTCTGATTCATAAGCCTTTAGGTTGTTAAAGAGGTCATCCAAACTCAATGCCTTAATCTCTGGTTTGTTCCTCCACACAATAGTATGCATAGTCCATTCTTGTGACAAACTTCTCAAGAACTTCTTATTGATGTCTTCTTGAGGGATGACTTCACCATGCATCTCTAGTTGACTAATTAGCTTTTTAAGCCTTTCATAAGTGTGCTTAATCACTTTTATGTTAGATGTAGCAAAGTTTTCATATTGCTGCTTTAGAAGATTTTTCTAAGTTTTCTTTGTAGTAGTATTTCCTTTAAATCTGTTCTCAATAGCCTCTATCAGTGTTTTAGCATCCTTGTATGAGTTGAACTTTAATTGATGCTCATTAGGTAAGGCCATCAACAGAGTGCTTCTTGCCTTCAACTCTGTCTTTCTTTGTGCCTTCTCTTTAACACTTGTAGGAAGAATAACAGTCTCCTTACCATCAATAGTTTTTGTTACTATGGGTGCATTACCATTTTCTATGATCTCCCATAGAGTGTAATCATTGCACTATAGGTACTATTACATCCTTATCTTCCAGAGATCATACTCACCAGGTTGAAGTATGGGTAGCTTAATGGTTTGAGTAGATTGAGAGTCCATTGCTTCTTGAAAAAATAGATCTTGTGTGTAGTAAAGTTTCTTCTTATTCAAAGCTTCTCACAAGCTCTGATACCACTTGTTGATCCCAATAGAATGGATCTTGAATTCCTTAGCTTATGTAAGGCTAAGTTGTATTGAATAAATTCAAAACAACTATGATAGAAACTTTAATTGTAAATATCAAAGACTATGCAGAATCTAGTCAATGATACTAAGAAGAATTTCAATGAAACAGTAATGAACAAGATTAATAACAAACAGTTTACCAAACTTTCAGCCTCAATATAATACGAACACTCTTAATAGTGTTAGGATTTACAAAACCTTGAAGCTACAAATAGATTAACAGAACAATGAAAAGATGATATCTATCTCTATGCCATAGGACCTCCTTTTATACACCAATGAGTCCTAGTTGATTTACAATATATTACAAAAATTTAGAATATTCACTAAGATCCTTTCTATAGATAACTAATACTTATCACGTAAGTATTCTTGATCTCCAATCAATCTTTATCTTTTTAGCAGTCTTAATCCTTGAGCAGTTGTAACTTTGTACCAGCAGCATTAACTCTGAATAAGCAGTTGTAACTTTGTACCGGTAGCACTAACTGAGTACAAGCAGCATTAACTACTTAGAATATTTTCTTCATTCTTCATCAGCAGTACTAAGTTACACTAGCAGTACTAACTTTACTCTAGTAGTACTATCTTTACTCTAGCAGTACTAACATTACTAGCAGTAGTAACTAGCAGCACTAATATACACTAGCAGTAGTAACTTACACTAGCAATACTAACTACTTAGCATATTTTTCATAAAGATTGCTAACAACATTAACTTATGTTTAGCAGTACTAACACACACCTGAGCAGTCTTAACTTTAAGATCATCATGAAGTCTTTTCATCCCAACATCCTTTATGCCGTTTCTTCAGCAGTTGTAAGAGCAATTATAGTCTCAACACCTTCAACAACTTTTGTTATTGGAGGTGCATTACCATTCTCTATGACTTCCCATAGAGAATAATCGATCATCTGGATGTATTGTTCCATCCTCATCCTCTAAAGCTCATACTCACCTAGTTTAAACATAGGCACTTTTGATGCAGCCACCATATGTGCTGAGTCTTGATCCATCTCTTTGTAACAAACAGACCTTGAATGTAAAAGCAATTTCTTCTTAGCAAAGTTTCTCAAAGCAACAAGCTATGATACCACTTGTTGATCCCACTTGAATAGATCTTGAATTCCTTAGCTTGTGTAAGGCTTAGTTATGCAAGGTATATCTTACACAACTATGATAGAAACTTTGTAAAATATATCAAAGACTATGCGGAATCTAATCTTTGATCAATAAGAAGAATATGCAATAGAATAGTAATTCTAATGAACACACAGATTAAGAAACAAAGCTTCATGTAACACCCCTATTTTTACAATATAGTAATGAAAGCTAATCTGGGGTATTATTTCATAGTACAACAGTCACAATCATAGAAAATGACTCAAAAGAGACGTTTTTAAAAGATACGTTATCATTCATTAAAATCAGAGTTTTACAAAGCATGTCCCAAAATCTAGAAACATAAAATGTGAATGATAATAAGTTTTAGCCATCTTCAAGTCCATGTCACTCCATGCCATAAGTTGCTCAATTACCTGAGATAAACATGCATAAAAAGGGTCAACTCAAAGGTTGAGTGAAATTCATAGGTTTGAAATGTAATAGTTTAATACAAGTCATAGTGTAATAATTGTACGAGCATAATTATTATAGAAAACAATATTAATAGTGTTCGTTATTATATCTAAGCTCATGGTGTAACATTCGAGAATTTTAGAATTTTTGAATGACGATTTCAATCTTTGACTTTAGGATCTGGCTTGACTTATAAGAACGATCATCTAAATCACGTTTTCACGACTCGGACTCTAAAGCAATTTGATGTGGAATGACATTCCTGACAACTTTTTAGTTTTGACCGAGACCCGAAAACAGTCAGAAGGTGACTGAAATGCCCTCGCAAGATTTTAGAATCAAGAACGAGTACCGGCACAAAAATAATTAAATTTGTTTTGTTATTTAATTATCAGTATTTATTTAATAAAAATATTAAATAAATTATTCATCATTTTAATGAAAAGCGTTGTGATAACGCAAATGCTCGAGCTTAAATCCATTCTATTGCGGACAAGACGTAACCGGTTCACAAAACGAATAACAGATATTTTATTTAATGTTATAAAATATTTCTGAAATATTATCAAATAAATACTCATTTTTATCGGAAAAATGATTTGAAAAACAATGGCGCGAGTTTCGCGACTCGAATCATCCGTTAAGTCGTCCAAACAAGTCCCGAACCACTTCTATAAAAACTATATAAAAAAATGTTACAAAATGAACCCTAGACTATGGGGGACTTTTCACTTTCTTTTATATATATATAAAATCTTATATCTCATTTCATTTTTATAAATCATTTCCATCTCTTATACACACACACTCTTATATATCTCTCTTCTCCCTCCCCAAATATCCGGCAGCCGGCGACCACCACCACAGCCGCCGGAAAAGTTTTCCGGCGAGCTTTTCCGGCCAACACCAAAAATACTCCCCACCTCCGGATCTACCCGATCCCCTATATCACTCGCGGCCACGCGCCACCTGCTGCCACCCACACCGACACCCCCACACCGACACCACCACACCGACGACGCCACCACTCCCATCTCCAACCAAGCACCACCGTCCTCATCATCATCATCATCATATAAGCACCCCAAGGGTGCGTTTTGTTTTAATATTCGCACAGTAGGGTGCGTTTGTTTTTTTTGTTATAACACCCAAGGGTGCGCGGGTTTGTGGTCTCAGTCAAGAGGGTGCGCTTGTGTTGGGGTAATGGTATGCACCAGTGGTTTTGGTTCTAACCCCACTGAGGTGTGTGTGGTTTATATGAACCACAAGGGTGTGTTTGTTATATGGTTTCATAGCCGGGAGGGTGTTTGGGTCAGCTGAGAAACTGCCGAGGGTGTGTTTGGTTCGGTCATATAACACCCAAAGGGTGCGTTTGGTTGACTGAAATACACGAGAGGGTGCGTTTGGTATAAGAAAACAAACATAGAGTGCGTTTGGCCTTTGTTCTCAGCCAATGGGTGTGTTTGGTCTTCTGTTATTCACCAATGTAGGCTGCGTTTGGCTTATAGATGCACCAAGGGGTGCGTCAGTTTCGGGACAGCCACCACGAGGGTGGGTTTGGTTTGGGTTTGGCAGCAGGCGTGTTGGGTTGCATAGTAGCATCAAGGGCGTGTTTGTTTATATGGTTCCCACAGTTAGGGTGCGTTTGGCTGTGGGTTTAGCAACGAAGGGGTGTGTTTGGTTTGACCGAAACAACAATGAGGGTGCGTTTGGTTTACAGCCGACTAGGGTGCGTTTGGTATATATAACATTTGACTAATAAAAATAACATAAGGTTTTAATAAATATTAAAACTGGATAAATAATTATTGGTGGTTTTAAATAGTTAAATAAATATAATATTTAATATATTAATTTTTTATTAAGATAGTAATAATATACAATATATACTATATGTAGAACACGCGAGCATTGAAATATGTGGAAGAGCAATGATTGTCAACATATATTGATTAAGGGAAAACGTTAAGATTTTGCGAAAATGGAAAAACATTATACAACCGAAGATTGACATGACGAAATATATAGATTTAGTAATGTTTTTACAAAAACTTATATCATTTTAAAACCGAAAAATAGACAAAGTTATATTTTAAGATATATTAAAATAATAACTATAACAAATAACCTGACACGAACGAAAATTATATTTGTACAATGAGAAGAACTGTGTTATATACGCAACACCCGTCGAAGAAACGAAATAAATATTTATAAAATATTATTTCTATATTATAATGAATATAAACTGTTATAAACATGGTTTGATAATTCATAACGTTAAGACGTGTGTCAACCTTTGTACAAATCCTTTTCATTAATTAAATGGTTGTCAAACTAATTGGGTAAATTAATTAATCACACTTTATTATATAATACCTGCAAGCATATTAGCTTTACATTAATCTTTGATTGATTGTCTTTGTTCTATAATTCACTGTAGGAATTAATTAAGGGTTACTATTTCATAAGGTAATATATAAAAATATAAAGAAAATATATACACACTTTGGCGTATATTTTCAATTTATTTATTTAACCAACCACCAAACTAATTACATAACGTTTAAATCAAATCAATTATCAACGGTTCGCGTTGACATAACAATTCATCGAGAAACCCAAACGCATTACCCTAGGCTAGTGAGACTTAGCCGTTAAGACTAGTTGCAACTTCTTGATCGAGCCGTTCCATTTCGTGTTATCGTCCTCGTACTCAATGTGTACATTCCCACGATCATTCGACATCATCGATGAGAGTTTATAGCCCCCTCTTTCACATGTTTAACAATTGCTTTAACAAATCTTCAGAGGAAATACATGCACAAAACAACTTGATTACGATAATCGTTCTTACAATGATCTTTTACAATACTATTCTACACACTTGGTTTAATACTTGATTTTGAATTTTATTACAACTTGTTGTCATACTTTGTCACATACTACATTGCATACATGATTACCGAAATTGTATAACAACATATCTCAAACGAACTCACTACATGATTTATACTACACTCATTTTACTTATGGATTTAAGAACTCAAAGCTATTTATGGAATACAACATTAATATTATTGCAACAAGTGTTTACGTATATCACTCCTGTTTACAAGTGGCCGTAAGTTAACTAAAACCCACCATTGCCCAATTATCATGAACTGCAATATTTGACCGGTTGTAGAAGGCCCGGTTGAGGGATCGCGGTGTAAAAAAAGATCTAATTTGTGATTGACATCCCTGTTCGTAGTAGTAGCTTTCGCACTAGTTTCGACAGTAACTGAAACAACGAATGCATACATGTCTGAACAATTTTGGATTTTTATCATGGGTTAGAACATCGTACACGGGCACTATTTAGTGCAATAAATTGCATACATATAGTCGAGTTTAAGTTCAAGAGCATAGCGAAACAGTAGAGATATAAAAATGTGGTACAGGTATTTGTTTATGAAGACCATACATTTTTGGAAAATCAACTATTTCACTTGTCCAAACTACTTATTGAACATTACTAATTTCAGAACACTTTCATTAATATCGGCGAAGCAAAAAATAAACACTAAATCCTTTTTGTTCTACAATTTACACCCTACAAAATTCTTTGGCGTATTATTATCATGTATTGAAATGATCATAAACGTACTGTTAATAAATCTTTGGATTTCCAACATTAACATTTATACTTACAAAACCACTATAACTTACCAACTTTATTTTGAACACTTAACATACTTTATAAATCTTTGGATTCCAACATTTACATTTATACTTACAAAACTCTATGAACTCACCAACTTTAATGTTGACACTTTTAAGCATGTTTTTCTCAGGTGAATTAGATGCTTGGATTATTTGATGTGCATTGGAGTCTTTACATTCAAGTTTTTCATGGTGATGCAATTATGGGACAACTATTATTTTGATTTCAGAAAATCAACGAGATTGTTTTACAAACGACACATTTAGAGGTCGTTCTCTTGTATCTTGTGCTATTGTATTATGAAGTAACGCCCCCTGACATATTTCCGCTGCGACACATTTTTGGGGGTGTTACAGATTGGTATCAGAGCCAAGGTTATAGAGAACTAGGTTGCATATTTTACCCTAGACTATAACCGTTTTCACAAACATTGCATCACATCAAACATTTTCAAAGTGCATACACGTTACTTGCTTATGTGCTTACATTACGTGCTGCATTAAGTGCTTATGTGACATACATATATGTAATATATATGCTTACATCTTTTGCGTATATCGCACGTTTATTTATATAAGAGTTATTTATATAAATACCAGAGCATTTCTTAAGACATTGTGAGTTGCACAATGGTCTCAATTATACCTCAGACATTGTGAGTTATACAATGGTCTCATCTTACTTCTTAGACATTGTGAGTTGCACAATGGTCTCATTTCGTTCTCAGACATTGTGAGTTAAACAATGGTCTCTAAGGACATTATTTTTTTTCCTCATAGCTTTATACAATATCGTATTACGCGAAGACTGTTATAATTTTTTTTTGTTTACATGGAATTATGTATGAATCTAAGTATTACAAGTCTTGTATGGGCGGGACTTGTAATAGGGGGATTTATATTATAATTGCTATGTTAACTCGTTCGTAAAGACTTTTACCTTATTTACTCTAACCGAGTACTCAATAACGATCTCGAACACTGTGTGATTTCCTTGATAGTTTTACTTTCCGTCTCCGAAGACGAGTTTTAAATACTCGTTCCATACTCATTAGAGCATCGGCATCGTTATGTCATTCGCCACCTTGAAAACTTTATGTGTACGCGTGTTATATCAAAAATTATTAAGTAGGATGATTTATAATCTGTTTATTTAAAAGGATTGGGACGCCTCTTCAGTTAAATAAAGAAATTATAAATCACCGAACCATAAGTTTATCATTTCTTACTTACATAAATTTGGACGCTTCTTTATGTAAATAAGAAATTATAAATGAGTGGGCTTAATGGTATCCGATATGACACGAGTATGAACCTGAAATCGATAATCATCATAATCCGTTAAAAGGGTCTAGAGACACAATCGTGTCTAACTACTTTGCAAAATCTTAAGGCCTCACTTGGAACTACCTTATCTCATTATTAAGTTATTACTTTTGCCATTGCAAGTCCTTGCAATCACGAACTGTCTGTGGAGCTAACAGACTGAGTGCAATATCCCGTCACCGTTTGTTATAGTATTGACGTTATAGTCGCTGCTGTTGGGTCCTGGAGCGGTCCCGACTGATACAACCTTATCAAATAGGTTATGCAACTCCCCTTAAGCGAGATAAACACCTATCGACGAAACAGATAGTTGGACTATTCATTTCGGGCCACTAGTAGGAAGACTTAGTCGCGATACATCCTAGTACTGCCAAGTAAGTTGTGTACTTACATAACATAAGCCCGCTGATGTGAATCATCGAACATACAATAGTGGAAACGATGACTCCGTTCTGGACATTTATTGACTTATACAAACCATACGCACGCGTCTACCCCTTCTTTTGGGGTTTCACTATATGAGGACTTTCCTATAAGCGGGTATACCAGCAATAAGATTCCCCCCCCCCCCCCCCCCCCCCCCCCCCCCCCCCCCCCCCCCCCCCCCCAATAATGTATATTTGAGTACCTATCTAATGGATTGGATATCCTGGTCAACTAGCCAATAATTTTTGGATATTAAGATATGAGAAACATTTGATATTGTGAATAAGTTTTCAGGCGTCAAGTTCAATGGCTTACCAAAATCTTAAGTCTTGTTCCTAGTCACACTAAGCGGATAACACAGATTTAATCTCGGGACGAGATTTCTTTAAGGGGTAGGTACTGTAACATCCGAGAATTTTCGAAATTTTGAATGACGATTTTACCTTTTGACTTTTAGGTGGAGATATGTTGTCTTGGAGATTGGTCTGGCTTCGATATAAGGAACGATCTTATTAATCACGTTTTAACGACTCGGACTCTAAATCATTTGATGTGAAATGATATTCTAGGACAACTTTTTAGTTTTTGCCCGAGACCTGGAAACCGAGCGAAAAGGGCTAATAAACAGCACCGTCTTACATTATTCCGAACAATATACAACGCGGACACACAAAAAATTCAATTTTTTTTTTAAAAAAAAAAATTTTGTGTTTAATTATCAGTATTTATTTAATAAAAATATTAAATAAATTAGTCATCAATTTTAATTAAAGGCGTTGTGATAACGCAAATGCTCGAGCTTAAATCCATTCTATTGCGGACAAGACGTAACCGGTTCACAAAACGAATAACAGATATTTTATTTAATGTTATAAAATATTTCTGAAATATTATCAAATAAATACTCATTTTTATCAGAAAAATGATTTGAAAAACAATGGCGCAAGTTTCGTGCGTTGAATCGTCCGTTAAGTCATTCAAACGAGACCTGAACCGTTTTTATCAAAACTATAATAAAGAAGTTACACTTTTAGACCCTAAACTATATTAACTTGTCACATTTAATTAAAAGTTTTAATATATATAAAATTTTATATCTTTTTTTTATTCATTTTTCATTTCCATCTAAACTTATACACACACACACACCCCACTTTCTTCTCTCTCCCTCCCCATCCGGCAGCCACCTCCGGCAGCCACCTTTTCCGGCCAACCGCCGCCGGAAAAGTTTTCCGGCGAAGACCAAAGTTACTCCCCCCACTCCGATCTACCCGATCCACCACCCCACTCGCCCCGCGCGCCACTGCCACCACCATCATCATCAGCTCGTCATTAACATCCTGATCATTACATCATTTTAACCTTCACCACCCGCTGCCTCCCAATACGAAACCAACCACCCCACTGTCACCACAATAACCGCGTCCACCATGAATGGGTGAGTCGGGTTTGGGTGGCCACCACCACCAAGGGGTGCTGTTAGGGTTTGTAATTCACAACAAGGATGTTTGTTTCGGTGGGAAGCACAGCACCAGCGAGGGTGGTTTGACAGCGAGGGGGGGGGGGGGGGGGGGGGTGAAGTCACCACAAGGCGTGCGGGTGGTTTGTAACAACAAGAAAGGGGCGCGTTTAGTTCGGGTTATTATAGTTCTCAGCGAAGGTGTGCGTCGGGTTTGTGGTAACACGCACGAGGGTGCGTTTGTTTTTGGGTGGTGGGCTGTCGAAACAGCCAAGAGGGGGGGGGTGTTGGGTTGGGTTTAACAACGAAAAAGGGGTTGTGAGTCGGGTCGGGTTGAGGGTTAACACCCAATGGGGTGCGTCCGGGTCGTGTTTAGGTAGACGGACGTGGTCGAGACAGTCGGGTGTTTGGTTGTCGGGTTGGGTTGCAACCAAAGGGTTTGTGGGTGTGTTTGGTTTAGACAGAAACGCACAAGGGTGCGTTTGGTTTGTATGGTAAGCACCATGGGGTGCGTTTGGCTGTTCGGGTCAGCCTAGGGGGGGGATGCGTTTTGTTGGTGTATGCACAGCAAAAAGGGTGTGTTTAGTTTAGTATAGATTGAAAAAGGGTGCGTTTGGTTCAACAGGTTGCACCACAAAAGGGGCGTTTGGCTGAGACAGCCACAAGGGTGCGTTTGGCTTAGTAGAAAACAACTAGGGGTGCGTTTGGCTTAACAGCCACGCACAAGGGTGCGTTTGGCTGTCCATCAGCCGAGGCGTCGGGTTGTTTGTTCGGGTTTGGTTTGAAACGAAAACGGGTGCGTTTGATTGTGTTGACACCGAAAAAGGGGTGCGTTTGGTGTTTATAACACCGAGTAGGGTGCGTTTGTTTGGTTCGGCTGTCGAAAACAGCCGGGGTGCGTCGGGTTGTGGGATGACACCGAAATAAAGTGAGTTTGGTTAACACAAAAATATATTAATTGTTTCATATATTTGATCGGATAAATTTATATGTGATGAAACTTGCGGCGTCGAGATAATATATAAATTGTATTAAAGCAGGATTAATAAGAAAATATAAGCCATAAGAGACACATTTTAGATATAGCTTAGACGAGAATTGAACTAAAAACGGACTTTGGCGCCTCTTTATTACGGATAATTTAAAACAGAAAATAGAACGTGGGATTCGGAGTTCGAGACTTTGATAAGTTAGACTTTGGTTTACAAAAGATAACAAATTATATTTTGACGGACGTTTAGACATAAAACGGGACTTTTAAATCCAAATAACGAAGAAACTGGAGTGTAATCGAAATATATACTTTAGTAGAAAATAAGTTAATTTTAATATATATTAAATCTGGCAGATTATTAATTAAACGATTTGAGCACTTTCGAGTCCGTTTCAGCCTTCCGGCGAAACACGAAAGTTGTTCGTAATGACATTTTACTTTGCCGCGAGGATTGTCTGCTTTAAAAGTTAAGATATAGCGGGTCAAAACTAAAGGTCGGTTAATATATTATTTCAATTAATAGTTTTTTTATGTTCAATAATCGGTTCTAATAAAACGAGGAGTCTAATATATAAACTTTCTGTAACATATGAGATAAGTTAGGATTGGACAAAAAATTAGTATATATACATAAAATATACTAAGGATTAAGGTTTAAAGATGCGGAAAGTGGTATTTCTCATTACATGTTTTTATGATATGTATAATTAAATATTAGTATTGATTGCGTGGTAATGATGTACGCTTCGTGGTTGTATTTATTTCGTGTTATAATCTAACGACATAAGTTTAGGTCGTGGTCGAGATCATGCAGATTCAGTTGTGATTTTATTGGATTAATTGATCGTGGTCTTTAATCATGTGAGTTTTAGCCTCGCTTTTCAATCTTTTGATTGTTTTATAAACCCGCGTAGGGGGATACATGCTTGCTATACAAATTCTTATACTTACGCGGTTATATTATAACAATGTGATAGTTTTAAGATATTTTGTGAGTTATAGCACATGTTTACTGTTAACATATATATTTTGGGTGAGACATGCTTGTTTACAAATGCATTTACATGGTTGATTACAATTTGGTTTTACATACTTCTTTTCCAGAGCTCAGCTATGAGATACATTATTTGACTTCATTATTGTTCACCAAATGCATACTTTACCTTTGAAATATGAGGATTAGATTAGGTGATTGAACTGATAACAACAAATTTACTGCATCGGGTGTCTTGGAGGGGACAACCGGTAACGGGGACATATTTTTTTACATTATGCCTGGGTGTTCTTGGAGGGGACACCGTATCGGAGTAGTATTTATACTTTGTATCACTGCCCGAATTTGGGGTAATACACGTTCTACGTCACAGCGGCATGACTGTAAATCACTTGGAGGGTGAGCGCGAATCGTATGAATAGATCTATTCGGTGTGTATCCCCTGTTCGGGTGATTAAAGCTAATCGAGGTAAGAAACTTTTAGAGCGTGATGTCCACAGCGAATGTTATAAAATAGATCTATTCGGGATTGACATCCCCGTTCGGGTGACTAGCTATCACCGGGAACGAACGTTATAACATGTCGGATTATAACGTTGGGACTATAGGTCCCCCGACAAATACATACACTGGAACATTTTGTTTATTAAATTAACATGCAATTTCTTTATAAATCTTCGAGATAATATGGTACTTTTGGTGACATAAAATGGGGTCGTGTTATTTCTATAAATTTTACTTGTATGTGATGACACAGTGGATAAATATATTTGTTGAAACTTACATTCATATTTAAACTAATCTATGAACTCACCAACTTTATTGTTGACACTTTTAAGCATGTTTTTCTCAGGTAAATTAGATGCTTGGATTATTTGATGTGCATTGGAGTCTTTACATTCAAGTTTTTCATGGTGATGCAATTATGGGACAAATGTTATATTAAATTCAGATTTTGATTAAATCAACAATGTTATTTTTCAACGACCATTAGAGGTCGGTTCTTCCTGTATCTATTGCTGTGTTATTATGATGTAGCTCCCTAATTTGGTATTCCGCTGCGTTGTTATTTGATTTTTTGGGGGTGTTACACCGGGACACCAAAACTTTTATACGCTTCATACAAATACCTCACAATATAACCAATACTCAATATTTACCAAATTAACATCACATATATACATTATAATACACAGATTGGGATGAAATTTACATAAATAAATATCTTACATTTCACCACTCTTGGGTCTTGTGTTACATCACTTGGCCATTAAGCTAGCCATACTTCCCCTTCTTTTGACCAAAGTCTTCCTTGAAAAAATCTTTGTGTACCAAAGATTTCTGTGATTATTGCTAAGTTCTTGACATATATAAGCTAGCAACAAGATAAGTAAACACATACACTTCATTTCCTAAGGTGAAAAGTTCATCTTTTCTCTCCCTTTTGGCTCTTACAACCCCACGGCATCAAAACACCCCTTTTAGCAAATCCATAGCTTGATTTTCTAAGACCATACAAGCATTCACACATCATTCCTATGATAACCTATGGTGTTTTGAAGGGTTGGTTAAGCATTTGCAAGGTTTAATCAAGTTATTGCAAGATTATGGTTTTCTTAGAAAACTAGGGTTTTCAAGTGTGCAGGCTTTGGTTTTTCATCTAAACAAGGGTTTAGATTGTGTTGGTTATTATCATAAATTTCATTAAGGTCATCTAAAACTCTTTATGTCCTTACATTTATCATTTTATGCATATGTTAGTTCTTTATAGCAAAAATCACCATTTAGGACTTTTAAACATGTAAAAAGAGTTTTTACTTGTGATCATCATTTTGTACACTTTTTCATATGTTATGTGATTAGTAATATCATGATATAATGGGATTATAAGTATGGTATCATGTTTGTTAAAGCATAAAAAGTGTATATATAAACTAGTGATTAAAAGTTACTTAAGAAAGTTTAAGATTTTAAATCCTTGTTAAGAACTTTTTAAATTGGACAAATGGACAAATGATGGACCTATGGACTATATAATATATATGACATAGTATATTAAGAGTTACAAAGGACTTGTGGTAAATTATGAAGTTAAAAAGTATATAAAAACAAAGTTATACAAATAAACTCAAAAGGATATTTAGGGACTGTTTTGGCACGAAATTTTAGGCATGGATTTTATATTTTATAAACATACTACGTCTCATGACGATTCCGGGCATATAAGGAACTTGAAAAACGGATTAATAACGAAAAAGATACGTAGTTTACGAGTTTTACGATAATAACCGGAGTTATAAAAGAATTTTTATAAAAACTTGTTATAAAAATTCTACAAACAGAAGGTTTGGTATTTTTATTAAATCACACATATTTTTAGGATTCCAAAACAATAAGAAACGTAATTTTTCAATTAAAAACGAAGAAGTTATGAATTACGCGAGTTTATATACTTAAAATGTATAAAAATACTTTTATAAAACTATTTTTATAAAAGTTACTGTTCATCTCAGGAACATTTGTTTTTGTAAACCTCATAAATAAATAGAACTTTCAATTACGAGATCGTGCTCGAAAGAATTACTAAAAACGGAGCTAAAACGAATAAAATACGGCGTTTACGATAATTAAAATTTATAAAAGTAATTTTATAAACTATGAACAGTAAAATTTACTATTCATCAGCAGACCCAAGTGTATAAAATGTGATAATTTTGATACACCTTTCAATTACAAAGACGTGCTCGAAGGAATCGCTGAAATCGGGTTTAAAACGAATAAGTTATTACATTTACGGGTTTTACGACAACTAAAACTATAAAAATAACTTTATAACTGGTGTGAACAGTAAAAAGTACTGTTCACCGGAGGACATGAAATACAAAAATGTCATAATTTGATACGTCGTCTTAATACGAAACCGCGGACATAAGAAACGCAAGAAACGGACTTGAAACCTGAAAGTTATGTCATTTTTACCAAAGGTATATTTATAAACGTTTTAACTTTATAAATACGATTTCACTAAAACAATTAGATAGTGATTAGCTATATAGAATTATATATGGTAGTAGTTACCCAATGCGATTAGTACTTATATGACCTATATTGGATTAGGTTGCACTTGATCATTACCGTGACGCATTTTCTGTGATACACTTGATATTCGCTCACTCAAGGCGAGTTCATAGCCCCACGTTTTACATGATTTGTTTTATAAGTTTTTGGGGGTGAGAAACATGCACTGTTTTATAATTGGACACAAGTGGATAAGTTTTACATTATGATTACGTGTTGCCTAAGTAGCGATAACCCTAGTTGAGCCCATTATCATGAACTGTCAGTTACTGGATTATGAGCGCGAATGTTATGAATAGATCTATTGGGATTGACATCCCCGTTCGGGTGATTAGCTATCACTGGGCAAACGAACGTATACCATGTCGAACATGGGATGTTGCGGGTTAGAACATCATCATAGGAAATGTAGGCCATTTATATGGTATTGATTTATGTCGAGCTTCAGTGTCACGAGCTTAGGGCAACGTAATTACATTTATATGATGTTTGCATCTGTTGCATTATCATACACTTGGGAAATCTTGTGGTCCTACAATATACGATTTATCAAACCTATGAATTCACCAACATTATTGTTGACGTTTTAAAGCAATGTTTTTTAGGAGGTCAATAAGCACGAGGTGCAAGGGATACATTGGTGGTTTTGATTTGGATATCATGCAATAAAGATTTTGTCGCATTACATTTTGTATATCTGTTATGGGCTTGAAATCTTTGTAATTTGAACAAGTAAACAAGTGAACCTTTGGGCTTATGTAACAAATAATTTGTTAAATACAATGTATGGGTTTTAAACGACTTTTTGGTCGTTCTATATATATCTTGTGTTATTGATCAATGAAGTAACACGCCCCGGACCCTTATTCCGCTACGACCCAATTTGGAGGTGTTACAAATTGGTATCAAGAGCCAAGGTTATAGAGAACCAGGTCAAATGTTTTTGCTGGACTATAACCGTTTTCAAACATTGCATTCATACAAAGGGGTTTGCATGGGACATACATACATACACTAGTTGTTGCATTAGTTGGTTGGACTAGATGCATTCTTGATTGATATACATGTTCTGATATAAATGTATATTACTATAAGAGTCTTATATTAAATACTAATATAAGCTATTTTTGATTTTCAGATACAGTCATGTCGGATTCTGAGGATTCCACGGTTACTTACACTACTGTGTCCAGCCCATTTGCGGATTTTCTAGATATCGGATCACCGAGAGTCGATGGCTACCCGTGATGCCAGAGGACCCATATGCCTATGTGGTAGCTGCTTCTCAGGCCCCGCCATCTCCTGATTATGTGCTGGGTCCTGAGTACCCACCTTCACCAGAGTTTGTTCCAGAGCCTGTATACCCGGAGTTTATGCCACTAGAGGATGAGATACTTCCAGCTGAGGAGCAGTCACTACCTGTTGCTGACTCACCTACTGCTGATTCACCAGGCTATATTCCCAAGTCCGATGCTAAGGAGGATCCAAAGGAGGATGACGACGAGGACCCTGAGGAGGATCCTGCCAATTATCCTGCTGGCGGAGGAGATGATGGCGATGATGAGGATGAGCCATCTGATGATGATGAGGATGGGGAGGTTGATATTGAGGCTGATGACAAGGAGGAGGAGGAGCACCCAGCTCTTGCCGACTCTACAGCTATTGCTTTACCAGCTATTGATCAGGCCCCATCTGCTGAGGAGACTAAGCCGTTTAAGACCGACGAGTCTATGGCCACACCACCACGACATCCTGTATACCGCGTTACTGCTAGGATATCCATTAGAGATGAGACACCGACATCACTTCCTCCTAAGGAAGAGGTTGAGAGACTTCTTGCTATGCCTACTCCACCTTCATCACCACTTTGCCCATGGTCATCACCACTTCCCTAGATACCTTCTCCACCACTACCTCAGATTTCCTCACCACCACTACCAGTATCATCACCAGTGCCTGTGTTATCTCCATCACCACATGCTAGTCCTATTCGTCCGTTGGGCTATCGAGCTGCGATGATCAAGCTGAGAGCTGAGGCTGCATCTACTTCCCATTCACTACCATTACCACCACCTATCATACTCTCCCACACCAGACCAGATGCACCATCATCAGGGACACCACCTTTGCATCTACTATCTACTGACCGTAGAACAGACAGACCCGAGGTTACCTTACCACCTCGGAATAGGTTAGGCATTGCTCTTGGTCCTAGTTACGAGGTTAGAGAGAGCTCGTCTGCTACTGCTGCTAGACCTGCTGGAGGTCTTAGGGCAGACTATGGTTTTGTTGCCACTATGGATAGGGAGATCAGGCGTAATCTAGAGAGAGATGTTAGATATGGGATCACTGACTCTTGGGATGAGATAGTTAAGGTCATGCAGGGGACACCAGTAGTTACCGATGTGGCAGAGTTTAGCTAGAGGATGAAAGAGTTTGAGATTAGGGTTAGGCAGGACACATACGAGGTTTATACGAGGTTGG
>BQNB010005043.1:0-24558 GCA_026074375.1 Tanacetum coccineum | reverse complement strand
ATTAAAAATATTTTTTTCATCTCTTTTTCTCTCTCAACTCTCACTCATCTCTCTCTCTTTTCGATTCTCTCTCTCTCTCTAGTTTCTTGTTTTCGTGTTCGGGGTATGAAGTGAAAGTGGTAAATCGGAACCTACATGAAGATCATCATTTCCTGGTGGAAATGTGATATGAGCGAGTTCATCGGCGAACTCCTCAAGAAAATAGTCACTAGTCTCAGAATTATGGAGACTAGGTGAAGAAGAGGTGGTACCGCCACTTAAAGAATTATGAAAAGGAGGGAGAAGAGATGAATCACTTGCGAGATAAGCTTCGAATTCTTCCCAAATTAACTCACTTTCTTCGAGGGAGATAAGTGTGGGGGAAGAAGAAGAAGACTTGGTCTCGGGTTCCGAAATCGGAGTGGGATTGCCACTTGGATGATTTGTTGCAAACAAATCTTCACGAATTTCCTCATGTGAAACATTGTAGACATCAATCATGTTGATTGATTCTTGATGAGGTTCGTTTGAATAGCTTGAAGTGTCATTTCTCATGTTCAAGATTAGTCTTTCATTACCGTCACGGAGAATCATTTCTTCTCCATGAACGTCAATCAAAGCACGAGCGGTCCGTAAGAATGGTCTTCCCAAAATGAGGGGGACACGTGGATCGCTCTCATAATCAACAATGACAAAATCAGCGGGGAATGTGAACTTTCCAACCGGAACAAAGACATCTCTTGCAATTCCTTTCGGAGTGCAAATATCACGGTTAGCAAGTTCAAGAGTCATTTGGGTGGAAATAAGCTCGGGTAATCCTAACTCTTTCCACACCGAGAGTGGCATCAAGTTGATGCTAGCACCTAGATCGGCTAGGGCTTTGCACTTGAGCTCACTAAAACCACACGGAATGAGAAATTTCCCAGGGTCACCTAGCTTTTCGGGAAGCTTCTTTAGGATAACCGCTGAGCAATTTTCACTAACGGGTGTGTTTGCCAATTCTATAAGCTTCTCCTTGTTGGAAAGGAGAGACTTAAGCATCTTTTGATATTTTGGGATTAAAATCAATGCATCGGCAAGAGTGATATTGATATGAAGCTGTTTAAACATTTGCCAAAATTTATGGATTTGGACTTCATCTTTTTCTTTTTGTTTCTCTTGGTTCATTCTAGACGGATAATTGATATTCGGGTGACGAGGATCCCTTAGATGAATCACAAAATTTATTTGTTTAACTTTTTGGACTAGAGGATGTGGGACCTTAATGGTAAACTCATCATGTTCTGGGTCCGTGAAAGTCTCCTCTACACGCTCATCCTCCTTCGGATTTATGAATGGAGGAGGGATAGGAACGGAAGGTTCATCAAGAACAAGACCACTTTGAATGGTAATGGCTTTCAATTAACCTTTTGGGTTAGCAACGGTGTTGCTAGGGATAGATCCCGTACCCGATAAAGAAGCGGTATTCATTTTGATAAAGTTACCTAGCATACTTTCAAGCCTTTGATTCGAAGTAGCCAAGTTGTTCATTTGAGTTTGCATTGAATTGATCTTGTTTTCATTAATCCTGATGTAGTTTGTTAATTCTTGTGGTAAAGCAACCGGAGGTTGGGTATTAGGGGCTTGATAATTTTGAACCTGATTCTGATTATGATTAGCACCCTGGAAAAACTGATTTCTACCCTGATTGTTACTTTGGTTGTTTCCTTGATTCCGGTTTTGATAAGGCTGAACCTGGTTGTTTTGATTTTGATTCACATTAAACCCTGGTGGTCCGAGATAATTGTCCGAACGATAGCTAAGCAGATTGCGGTTACCTTGAGGTTGGTAGGAATTACCACCTTGATTGTAGGCTCCCACAGCATATACGTTCTGATTTTGGCCAACGGTGGCTGGACAATCATTGTAAGAATGAGGACCACCACAAGTCTCGCAACTCGGTGTTACGGTATTAACTTGTTGGTTTGTTTGAAGCATTCTTGTTAAGTTCCTATTCATCTCTTCCATTTGAAGCTTAAGGGACGCTATTTCTGGATTAGAAGAAGTGATAGAACTCGATGACTCATTTCGTTGAGCGGAAGTATCCCAATCATTGTGATGGGCGGTCATATTTTTGATGAGATCATAGCAATCTTCGGGGCGCCTTTTCATAAAGGTCCCGCCAGCAGCAGAATTGATGGTATCACGATGCCTTAATGTTAACCCGTTATAGAAGGTATCTATTTGAGTCACGAGTAACTTGTTGTGGTTAGGACATCGATCAATTGAAAGCTTATAACGTTCCCAAGCTTCGAACAACGACTCATCGGGTCTTTGACGGAAATTTGTAATATCATTTCTCAACTTGGTCACCATAGAGGGTGGGAAGTATTTTTCGAGAAATATTTTTGCCATTTGGTCAAAAGAGTTTATAGAATTCCTTGGAAAACGATCAAACCATTCGGCGGCACGATCTTGCAAGGAGTAAGGGAAGAGATGTAGACGGAGGGCGTCATCGGAGACCCCATTCACTTTCATGCTTTGGGTGACATGCAAAAATTTGTCGAGATGCTTATTGGCATCGTCACCCGGTCCGCGAAATGGACACGAATTTTGAACTTGTTGAATCATGTCATTCTTAAGTCCAAAAGTCGTTGCTTGAATTGCAATCGGAGCAATTGGTCCACCTCGACCATTTAAAGACGGTTGGCACAACTCCTCCATAGTCCGGAGGTCGGGAACTGGTAAACCACCTTCTCCGGTCCATTAGCGGCCATGTCAAAAGGTTCTTCAAAATTAAAAGGTTTAACAACTACCGGTGGGGCTTGTTGTTGAGGACAGTTTTGATTTCGAGATTGAGAACGAGTGCGCATGCACTTAAAAAAAGAAAATTTACACTAATTTTTTTTTTTTGGTTTTTCAACAATTTTTCACAATTGATATAGCAATTTTATACACGTAAAATATATATAATATATAATACTATGGAAAATTACCAATTTACCCTTGAGGACAAAGGTAAAAAGGAAATTCTTCAAAATATATATAATATAATACGTATATTAACCGGTAAGTGATTACCAGGTCGTATCCCAAAGAAATGTGAATTGATACCCTCGATTCAGTTTGGACAATGTTATGAATGATTTTCAACTTTTTGATTGATTTCCTACGACTAAAAACAATTAAAACAATTAAATGCAAGTAAATTAACTAAACACGCGAACGAAAAACGGAAACGACAAAATAAACCCTAATTAGCACCTTGACCTAGAATTTGAATTTTTAATCTAATTCTATGAGTAAAAATAAAGGGATTTGCAAAATTTGAAAGCTTAACGATAAAATTTAAAAGAAATCACAAAAACGAATAACGGGAATCGAAAACCGAGCCCTAAAAGCTAAAATGCTCAAAAATAAACCCACGAGAGTCAAACTAATTTTCCTACGTTCTTAATGATAAAACAAAATTTTCTAAAAAAGAATTATATTTTTTTGATTATTTTTCTATTTTTATGATTTTTTGAAGTTTTTAATGAAAATAAAAGATTAAATATACTAAATGAACTCTAAAAATTCTAGAAAAATGAAAAAAAATAGCTTAAACTATTTAAATCCTAGGAAAATTAAGCCCAATGTCGTAGCTTATAAAATAAGCCGCGAAATAAGCTTTGACAGCTTATAAGGCTTATTGGCCAAAGTTGTATATAAAGAATTGATTGTGACAGGGTCTGATGAAAAAGGCCCAAGGGCACAGCGGTAAGGAGTGGGAGTGTGTGTGTGTTTATAAAAGATTGAGGTGTTAAGGTTGGGGGTTCGAGTCTTGCTCACCCCCGACTTCCACTTCCCTTTTTTTTTGGTTTTTATAAAAAACTTAAAGAAGAAAAGTTGTAGAGGACAACTTTTTAAGCAACTTAAATAAAGATAGTATAAGCTGAAACTCAAAAATAAGCTCTTAAAGAGCTTATGAAAAAGCTGTTTTCAGAAAGTGAGCTCTAAAAGGCTATGATTCACTAAAAGGCTTGCACACAATTCATTATAAGCTCAATTTTAAAAACAAAAGCTGTTTAAGAAAGCTTATGATGTGGAGAATCTACTTTTGATAAGCTAATAATCCAAATAACACATTTAACTATCTAAATTCTATGATCTAGGAGGCAAACTCAGCAAAGAAAACTTAAAGCTTAAAAACTTAATAAGCTATAAACCTCAATAAGCTATTTCAGATTCTAAGCTTTTGAAAACTTATCTATCTACTTATATGCTATGAATTCCAATTATAAAAACAGATATTTAAAGCTATGAAATTCCACATATAAGTGAACATTTTTTAAAACTACAACACTTTTTGAAACTTATCAAATAAGCAGAAAAATGAGCAAACAAGTTGGCAAATTACACTATGGCTTAAGTCACAAAACTTAGCTAAACTGTTAAGGCAATTTTAAGAAAAATAAGCTCAAGCTGAGTACAAATAAGCCAAGACAGGTTTACTACCTAACCTAATAAGCAAAAGGGCCAAAAATAAGCTAAGGAAAGAAAAGCAAATAAGCTAGAAAAGGGATGGCAGAAGCTAACTTTTTCTTTTAAAACTAAGGCAACAAGAGCTAAAAATGCTACGTTTATTGTGTAAGATAAATAAGCAAAAGAAAATTGAAGGCAAGCAAAAAAAACAGATAACTATGGGCCCTAATAAGCCAATCTACACTTTAAGCACAAGGAAAAGAGAATAAGCAGGGGAAATAAGCAACTCTAGAAGGCAGACTATACTATCATCCTAAGGCAAAAGAGGCTTAACTGAAAAGGCTCTTAAGGGGCTATATAAGCTAATGCAAGAAAGGAAATAAGCAAAGATAACACTACCCTAACCTAAATAAGCTATAACAACAAAATAAGCAAAAAAAGAAAAGGCAGAAAAGCAAGAAAACCTAAATAAGCTATGGTGTCTAAACTAGAAGGCAAACAGTTAAGGGGCTCACTATTGGCTCAAAAAAATAAGACACATAGAGGGAGACTTAAGGCTTAAGCTTATAGGAGCTTAAAGAGTGGGTATGTGGCTTACAAGAAATGCAAAGAAACCTAGGGTTTTACTAACAAATAAGCAAGAAAAAGGGCTTCAAAGGAAGCTGTTTTACACTAGGGGACTCTTTTTTTTAGAATGAAAAAGGGAGTGAATGCCAGCTTATAAATAAGCTGGCAAATAAGCTTTAAAATTAAAATGGAGTTAAAACAGATAGAGATAAGCTTGTAAAGGTCTTGTGCACAAAAAACTAGAAGCCAAAAAACATTTAAACCATCTGGATTTTTTGGATTTAGAAAGACAATTTAGGACTCAAAAAATAGCTTAAAGAAATGACAGTTTATATAAAGACACAAGAGAACCAAAAGAGTTTTTCACCACTGCATTGACACTTGAAAATGACTCAAACAAAGACTAAAAACAGGTTTTCTAAAAGCTTAATCAAAGAAGCTTATAAACTGTTTTTGTGATAACAGTTTATAAGACAAATTAAGAGAAACTTAAAAACAGCCTAAAAATTCAAAACAACAGATTCAAAACACCTAAGAAATGATTGTTAAAGATAGGCAAATGGACCCAATGGTCTTTTTACCCAGTTTTGACCGTTTTTGAACCCTTGTACCAAACACCCCCTTAAGTATAGAAAACTCAAGTTATCTTTTACAGATTAAGAAAAACAACTTATATAAAAAGTTAAAAGACTTAAAAGACTATAAATAAGCTTGAACAAACAGTATTTAAAAGCAAATAACTTAAATGACAGGATTAAAGATGAAACAGTAAATTTGCAAGAAATTAAAATGAAAAAAAATTAAATGACTGAATTAAAATGACACTTTAATTAAAAGACAATATTAAAAAGGTACAAAGATTTCAGTTCACAAGCTTTTGCCTTGTATACTTAAAAATTCGACAAACTAAACTAAGATACATAAGCTTATATTTATACTAAAACCCTATTGAGGACTTGGCATGAATGATCCCTCAATGTGTTTTTATTTATTTCTGTGATGGTCCATGTGAGGGTAACGATGGTAAGGTAATAGGTATAAACGGTTAACGTTTGTTAAGACATATTTGGGCCATTTATGTCTTGGTTTGGGACGGCTGTATTAAGAAAAGGAAAATGGGCCATTATTTGACATTAGGCTTTTATATCTTCATGTAATGTATAAATGGGCTGACCCAGCCCATTATATGGGTACGGGTGGGCCCATTTAACATTTCTTCATTTTGGCTTCGTCTTTGACCATTGACTTTTTCTGGGTTGACTTTGACTTTGACTTTTGTTGACTTTGGCTTCGATTTGACTTTCTCTTGTCACGCTTTTCCATTTCGTGCTCGGTTTTGTCCGGTTTGGCTTGATTTTTCGTCCTTTTCTAGGATATCTGTTTCCTGCAAAGTATAAATGAAAACATACAAATACAATGTATTTTTGGTACGTTTTTTGTCATTTCAATCCGATTTTAAAGGTCAAAGGTATGTGTAATTAAGCACATACCAGGAAACTGCTAATTATGGTAAGATAAACTATATCAGAGATATTAACTACCTTAGATTTTTTGAAACAAAATTCCCAGCTATAGTTTATGATGATGCATTAAGTTCTTAGCATGTGGATGATGATAATTGGAAAAATGAAACATTATTGTCCGAATATGATTATGGAAAATACAATGCTGTATCCGATAAAGATCTATTTTCTTTAGATATATTCTCTGTCAATGATTTGAAACCAGATAAGGATAATGGTGAAGGTAAAATAGGTATCGAGCAGTCTCCGGAATATATATTTATCGAACTGTTACATAATGTGATAAGTACCAATGTTGATACCTTTGCACATGTGTCAAACGAACTTAGGGAAACAGGTCATGATACAATTAATAAGTTTTTCACAATTGAAACTTTTGTTAAAGGATTAAATATTAATATCATGATTTGGAAATATTTTAACGAGGGTGTGCTAATGAATTTTAAAAATTTATATGTGCCATTTGGCATCCCTTTCGATCCCAAATTGTTTTATAAGGATGGACTGAAGCTGAAGGGAGTCTAACTTAAAGACTTTTCTATAAACAATAGTGCTTGCTGGGAGACAACCCGAAATGTAATTTCAATTTTTGTATGGAGTCTGTCTTCCCAGAATGTCGATACGGCGTATCCGAACCTATGGATACGACGTATTGACTAACCTGGACGTTATCTTTTTATTTTTCAGTACTTTGAACTTTATTGTTAGACTCGTCAATACATCGTATTCATAACTACGAATACATCGTATTTGATCTATGAACTGTACTTGTTTATTTTTCTTACAGGAATTAATACGGCGTATCCAGTAACATGGATACGGCGTATCGACTTCCTGTATAGTTTTTGTTTTTGTTTTATGTTTAAACTGACATTTATTTGGAGATACAATTGCAATGGTCTTTTGAGATTAATACAGGAACATACTGAACGTGAATTAATGAAATTGGTAGGACACATATTATCTGGAATCTCATGTGTGTTGTAGTCATGTTGATATTCAGACACTTTTTCAATACACATTCTTACTCACAAACTCATCATGGAGGATCATACCGAGCAAACCTCGAGTCATGTTGATATTCAGACACTTTTCCTGTTTTTCATGTTATATTTATACAATGTGGGCGTTGTATATCTCAAGTGGGAGGGAGGAGAATTAGAACACTACTTGTCCTTATTCATAATAATATGCCTAATTTGTACTTAAATTAAAAAAAAGCATATTTTTATGAGATTACTAGTTGCATAACCCGCATACATAACCTTTATTTCCATATTGTGAGGATTAAGCCTATTATGTTTCTCCCATTTTACCTAAAATTCCACAAATATATGAGTGTGCCGGTGATTGTAGTAAACTTTAGAACTTGCCTTGGTATACTATTCGAGACCACCATAATGAGTATTATTTTTATAATTGGAGTGACTTGTCCAAATTGGTAAATTTTTAAGATTAAACCAAAAAGCCTATACAAATATTATGATATTAACTAACTACACGCGTTAGTTAACCCCCGTATAAACCTATTATTTACTCTCATTTTTAGAATAAGATACCCATAGAAAAACCTTTTGAGCCATTCCTTTTGTTCCTTACACCACTAAAAATTTATTTCGTTACACCTTTACACCTTAGCCTACCCTGTAGATTAAGTCCTTAATCAGTTGCTAGTTGATATTGTATAAAAGTATGTACTTCCTGTGTTCGTGTGCGTATTTCTTATCTTTGGTTAGGTCAGGAATTGCACATTGCAATTTGGAATGTGAAAGTAGTTTATTTTTATTGTTCGTATGTTTTTACTACTTTCACTATTATTTTTATTTCTAAGTCATGAACGTTATGGAAATATTATCCAAATTTATTATGATCGTGAATTGGTAAAATTTACACCTTTATTTTGTTTTTTGGTTTGTTTAAAACAAATCGAAAAATAGAAAAATACAAAAAAAATGTAAGAGAGGAAAAAAGGAAAGGTTTATGAGATAATCGATTCGTTTAAACTTAACCAAATTTATTATTTATGAGA
Source organism: Tanacetum coccineum (assembly GCA_026074375.1). Lineage (NCBI taxonomy): Eukaryota > Viridiplantae > Streptophyta > Magnoliopsida > Asterales > Asteraceae > Tanacetum > Tanacetum coccineum. Next base: position 16,017 of record BQNB010005043.1, on the reverse strand, counting down.
TGATCGATTATTCGTTGGTACGTGCTATAAACCAATGATATAAAGTTTTCTTGTATATTATTAAAAGTTGGTCGCAAAATAAACCAACTATGTATTTTGTATCAAGTGGTTGATATCGCCACTATTGTTGTAATATGTTATGGATGATTGGGAGTTGGCCGTTATGGGAATGCCAACTAGGTTGTTTTATGGATCGTAAGGATCATGATTGAGACATCTTTGAGTCTAATTCGTGTCTACCAAATCGTGAGTTTCCGTGTTAAAGCGTGAGTTAGTCATTGATTTGTGTCTTTTTCAAGGGTATGGTCGGGAAAGTAGCTAGCAACATTGTTCTTTATTTTTTTGGACTTAATCTATCTGTTTTGTTATTTTATTTTACGCCAATTATAAATGTTTCCCATGCGTAATCCCTACCCTATATCATTCTTCATCCTAACCTTAGGTTTGCTCGAATGAGGGAGTGAGCAATCACAAGTGTCGTGGTTATGGATTTGGGCGTGCAATTATGGTTTTGCCGCCCTTGTTGGTGTACTACTATTGGTAAAGATTACTTTGTCCTATTCTTTAGCTTATTCGAGTTAAGGAGTGAGCAATCACAAGTGTCGCGATCATGGATTTGGGCATGCATTTGTGGTTTTGTTGCCGTTTCTGGAATATTGGTATCAATAGAGATTAAAAAGAACGATCAACCCTTAGCCTTATCATATTCACCTAATTTACCTTTTTAGACTGGTTACTCCTTAGCTTTAGTGGTAGAGATGTGTATCCTTTCCAAGCTTATGATAGAATACTCATCACGGCCGAGCAATTAAGCGAATTACTACCACATAGATTAGTTGAGTGATTTGAGTGTTTTTATTTTCCTATTTCGTAAGGTGTTTGGTTGTGCGCTATTGACTAAATAAAAATGCTTAAAGGAAAAATTCCAGACACTCGTTTGGGATACATTTTCATAAGATAAATCTAAAGTCTACTTGAGGACAAGTAGGTTTCAAGTGGGGGGATATTTGATGACATCAAATAATGTCACATTATTAGCATCATTTATCCCAGCTATATTGCTCGTTTAACATTATTTTATATATGAATTGATACTTAATTGCTTATATTTATGAATTACAGATATTAGCGAGCAAATGGTGAAAGTTAGTGAAAAGAACGCATTTTGGAGCATAAACGAAGAATTTAAGAAAGTCTACTGATTCTGCCAACTAATACGCCGTATCATTCTAGACAAATACGCCATATCCCAAGACTTAGACGAATTCAAGACCATTGTGTTAGCCTTATTTTTATATAATTCGAACAAGAATGTTATCGGTCGTCTTAGTCATAATTAGTGTTGTTATGTAATAGGCTAGTCGGGTTTAACGGGCTTGAACTTTAAGCTAATATTGTCTATGTTTCGGGCTCAAAGCCCAAGATAAGCCAAGCCTGGCCCATTTAGAAATCCCATACGCCAACTAGGAGGCTAAGAGTATAAATAGGACCCTCTCCACACATGGAGAGGGTATTGGTTATATTTGTATGTGTTTCCTCCCAATCTAATCTGTCTCTCTTTGTTTCTCTCTCTAGTTTCTCTTTCTACTTTTCTTCTACTTATTTTGGTTCATAAGTGCTTATTGGTATGCTTATTAGTTGCAATATGGATTATGTTATTGGGATAGCAAGTGGTATCAAGAGCCAAGGGGTTTTTTGTTATTTTGTATTTTTTTATGTGGTTCGTTTGGTTTGAACAAAACACAAAAGGGTTTCATTTTTGTTTGTTCAAAAAACATAAAGATCGGTACTTTCTTGCTTATCTATCTTAGTATAAGCTTGGTGTAAAAGGAAAACTTTGAAAAACTTCAAAAGATTTCACTTTTCTTGTATTTTGTGGTTCGAAAGTTTTGTGTTCTAAGAATCTTGATCCGGAAATTTTTTGTGTTAAAAACCTCAAAGTTTGTGTTTTTATGCTTCTACTAGGCTTAGGATAGTAAGTTGTACAAGAAAAATCAATCAACAACCTAAAAAAGTGTGTCTTTTTGTGATTCAAAAGTTGTTTTTCTAGAAAATTTGAATACAACGATTTATACAAATGAAGACGGCGATTTATACGCGTTAGAAATCCGACGATTTATACGTTTTGGGTATACGGCGATTTATACGAGTTTGACATCCGACAATTTATACAAATGAAGACGGCGATTTATACGCGTTAGAAATCCGACAATTTATACGTTTTGGGTATACGACGACTTATATGAGTTTGACATCAGGCGATTTATATGTTTTTGGTAGACGGAGATTTATACGCGTTTGAAAACCGACGATTTATACATTTTTGGTACATGACGATTTATACCATTTTCAAAGGCAGCGATTTATACGGTTTACAAAGGCGGCGATTTATACGGTTTACAATGGCGGTGATTTATACCTTTTCTAAAGGGGGTGATTTATACCATTTTCGGTGAAATCTACCGAATTTCATTTTCATTACACACATAAAATCAAATTCAGTGAACCATTTTTGGTAAAATCAGAATTTACCAAAAATCAATTTTGGTTAAGCCAAATTCGGTGAAAATTAAGTTTGGACTTTTATTGTAACACTTCATTTGGACTTCAAAGAAAAGTAAACAAACAATAATTTCCAACTTCACAACAACTTCATTCTACACGGTTTCTTCTTGATTCGTAAAATCCCGCAAAAGTTTCATTTCATTTCTCGGTTTAATCAAGACTTGTAAAATCCCGTGAATTTGAATTCCATAAAAAAATGCAATCTTAATCACTTCATAAAACTTAAGATCCGATACCCATTCACAACATCAAAATATCAAATACCAATACCAATTTGCAAACTCAAACATCAAATGCTCTTCACAATGTCATCATGGAAGCAGGTGGTAAAGACTATCCACCAATGTTAGCACTTGGTAATTACGTTCAGTGGAAATCTAAAATCAAGAGATACATCGACACCAAACCTAACAATGAACACATCCATTATTGTCTCCAGAATCCAATTTTCAAATTCAAATGGACTGAGAAGACTGTTCCAGTTGTAGAAGGTAGTTCAGAAACCACTACAGAAGGGTACGTGGAGAACTATAAGAATGTGTCATAATACATAAGGAACCAATTGGATGCTAAAGCTAAAGCTTTTCAGATAATTCTCACAGGGATAGATAATGATATCTACTCCACAGTTGATGCTTGTCCAAATGCATATGAGATGTGAAAAGCAATTGAAAGGTTGAAACAAGTTGAATCAGTCAATGTTCAAGATCTTAAAACCAATTTATATTAGGAGTTTGGAAAATTCACATCACGGGATGGTGAATCACTTAAATCGTATTACTCAAGGTTCTACAAGATGATGAATGAGCTTGTCAGAAATAAGTGTGATGTTACCAATCATCAAGTGAATGTCCAGTTCTTACTTTAATTACAACCAGAATGGCAAAGGTTTGTGACACTTGTTAAGAAAAGTCAAGAGTTGAAGACTGTCTCCTACCACAAACTTTATGACATTTTGAAGCAACACCAGAATGAAGTCAATGAATTAAGAGCTGAAAGACTAGCACGTACTGCTAATCCACTTGCACTTGTTGCTCAACAACAACCAGTTTACCATCCTCAAAACCATCTTAATCACTACACTCAAAATTCCTCAACCAGATCACAACCAGCTGCTACCAGAAATAGAGGTGAAGCAATTTTTAACTCTCCTCCACCCACTTATGATTAAGAACCTACTATGGTTACTGAAGATGATGAAATGTCAAAGGAGAAGGATATTGATAAACTCATGGCTTTAATTTCTCTATCGTTCAAGAAAATCTACAAACCTACCAACAACAACCTCAGAACTTTATCAAACACAATTAAAGCACATCGGGATAATACTACAAGGATTAACAAAGGTATATAGGTGGTACAGTAGTCTGGGATTCAGTGTTGTAATTGCAAGGAATATGGGCATGTAGTTAGGGAATGTCAGAAACTGAAAAAGGTAAAGGATGCAACTTATCACAAGGAGAAAATGCTATTATATAAGCAAGAGGAAGCTGGATTTTAGTTGAATGCAGAGCAAGCTGATTGGAGGGATGACACTAATGATGAACCTGGCGATCAGAATTGGAAGCACATTATCTGTACATGGCAAAGATTCAAGAGGTTACTCCAGATGCTACTGACAATTATGGACCCATCTTTGATACTGAGCCATTGCAAAAGGTATAAAATGATAATGATAACTATAATGTGTTTGCCAATGACAAAGAACATCTTGAGCAACCTGAATCTGTTAATGACACATATCTGGAGGAACAAGGTGATACTAACATCACTATTGATTCATTGGATATGCGTATTAATGAAGAAATGGTTGACCATGATGATGATGATCTTGCCAAAGAACGTGATTTGCTTGCTTCTTTAATTGAGAAACTAAAATGTGTAATTGATGACAACAAAAATCGTAATAAATTTTTGGAATCATCAAACAAGACTTTAATTGATAAATTGAAAGGTGAAATTGAGGATTTCAAAAACAAAAATAAAAGTTTATAATCATCAAATAACCATTTCAAAGAAGCAAACAATAAACTATCAAAGACTAATCAATTGATGTTCAAAGACCTTAAGAAGTTCCAAGTTAAACTTGATAGGTATCATGATGTGAATTATGCGTCAAAGATGGAAATTGATTGTGCAAAAGCTAAAGATGATTTGGTGTCATACAAAATGGAATCTTAAAAGTCACTTAATGAACATACTCGAAAGATAAATGATTTAAATAAAACGACTTTAGAAATGAAAAAGGAGCTTTTTGCACATCAAGAAACCATCTCTATAATGTCACAAGAAAAAGAGGCTCAGAAAAAGTTTCACAAAACTCGTGAAGACAAGGAACTTGAAAAAGTCATTGCTTTCGAAAATAAAATTAAAGTTTTGGATGATAATGTTTACAAAACCGGTCAATCAGTTCAAACAATGAATATGCTTAATCATAATTGTAAAACGAGTTTCGTAAAACTTGAGTTCCTTAAGAAAGCTCAAAGAGCGAATCCTCGTCTGTATGATATAGGTTGTTATAATGATAATCTTGCTTTAATGTTAGCTCTTGAATCTGACGAAATGATTTGTCTTGCCCAAGAAAGTCGATCAAAATTAAGTGATTTAATCAATCCTTTTGATTATAAAAACTAGAATAATCTTTATGATTTGTTCGTTCCACAACATGAAAAGTCGCCTGAACAGAGATATTTTTCAAAAAGGTAAAAAATGAGTCATACATCTGTCAAGAATGAAAATTTAAAATATTCTTTTAATAAACAAACAACTTTGTTATAAAAATGGATGGATGAATCCATTCCGTGGGATCAAAAGTGTAAAAGCTCTAAAGAACTTTTCAAAATTAAAAGTAGTGTTGACACGAATTTTTGATGGAGTGGCACGTTACAAACAAACAATCGCTAAAAGAATATGTTTTGGTCACATAGATCCATTCATTCAAAATACAATTGAAGGAAATTTTTGTCCCCAAATTCGAAGAATCAGTGCTGATTTAGAAAAATTTCACTTGTGTTTGAAAGAGGAAATGGTTGCTGATTTGAGATACTTTAATTCTCTTGAACATGAAGTAGACTCTCTCAAATCTCAACTGGAAACTCAAAAAACATAGTTTTTGAATGAAATTGACCGACTATCCATGGAATATTATATAATGGTGATCACATGAATGCTATACTTGGTTTGTATACTACTCTCGATGAATTCACTGATTTACAATGTGATTATGTGGACCAAGTTGTCAAATGTGAACGTCTTAAAAAAGAGCTTTCAAAAAGTAATATAACGTCAAAGAGTTTTGAAGCACTTCAACAACATGCTATCAATCTTGAACTTGCTTTACAGCAATCTCAAGACCAGATACAAAATGATAAAGCTTTCAAGAAAATCAGTTAAAAGTATTTCTAAAAGAACGTGAACAATATTTTGAAATTTAAGATCTGAAAGCTCAATTACAAGACAAAGACAATGCAATATATTGAAGCTTTTGATTGTTAATATGTGTGTTCATCATAATCACTGTTTCATTGAAGAATTCTTCTTATATTAAAGATTAGATTCCGCATAATCTTTAGTATTATCAAACAAAGTTTCTATCATAAGTTGTGTAGGATTTATCTTGCATAACTAAACCTTACACAAGCTAAGGAATTCAAGATCCATGAAAGTGGGATCAACTAGTGGTATCAGAGCTTGTTAAGAAGCTTTAAATAAGAAGAACCTGTTTGAATACATAAGTTCTCTTTGCTAGAAGTTATGGATTCAGAATCTGCACATACGGTGGCTGCATCCAAGGTTCCAATGCTCAAACCTGGTGAGTTTGAGATCTGGAGGATAAGGATAGAACAATACATACAGATAATTGACTATGCTCTCTGGTAGGTCATAGAGAATGAAAACTTTGCACCAAAAACAATAGTTGTGGACGGTGTTAAAAAGGTAATACCTCCTACAACTGTTGAAGAGAAGGCTCAGAAGAGATTAGAGGTGAAGGCCATAAGCACTTTGATGATGGGCATTCATAATGAACATTAATTGAAGTTTAACTCAATCAAGGATGCGAAGTCACTGCTAGAAGCTATTAAAAAGAGATTTGGGGGTAATGCTGCTACAAAGAAAACTCAAAGAAATATCTTAAAGCAACAGTATGAAAACTTCTCTGCTCCTAGCTCAGAGACCCTTGATCAAACTTTTGCTATACTTTAAAAGCTTGTGAGCCAGCTGGAGATTTTAGGTGAAAAACATTCACAAGAAGATGTGAACCAGAAGCTGTTGAGAAGTTTGTAACCAGAATGGAACACACATGCTGTTTTATAGAGGAATAATCCTGAATTAGAGACAATGAGCATATATGATCTTTACAACAATCTCAAAGTATATGAACTAGAAGTCAAAGGGACATCAAGCTTAAATACAAGCACATAAAACATGGCTTTTGTGTCATCTAACAACTCTGGCAGCACTAATGAAGCAGTTAACACTGCTCATGGAGTTTCTGTTGTTAGCACTAAAGTTAGTGCTGCTAACTCCACAAATGTTGATAACTTGAGTGATGCTATGATCTCTGCATTCTTTTCTAGTCAACCAAACAATCCTTAACTTAAAAATGAGGATCTACAACAACTCTATCTAGATTACTTAGAAGAGATAGATTTGAGATGGCAGATAGCTATGTTGACTATGAGAGCTAGAAGGTTCTTAAAGAACACTGGAAGGAAGGTGTATATTAATGATAATGAGACCATTGGGTTTGATAAGTCCAAGGTGGAGTGCTACAATTGCCACAAGAGGGGACACTTTGCCAAGGAATGCAAAACTCTAAGAAACCAAGAAAACAGGAACAGGGAAAGCACAAGAAGAAGTATGCCAGTGGAGACAACTACTTCCAATGCTTTGATCTCATGTGATGGTCTTGGTGATTATGATTAGAGTGATCAAGTAGAAGAAGGTCCAACTAACTTTGCACTTATGGCTTACTCTTCTACAAGTTCTAACTCTGATGTATCTACTGATTCAAACTGTTCATTATCTTGTTTGGAAAATGTTAAAATTCTTAAAGAACAAAATGAACAACTTTTAAAAGACTTAAGGACATCTAAGTTAAATACTATTGCTTATAAAACAGGTTTAGTGTTGTAGAAGCAAGACTTCTAGTTTATAAGGAAAATGAGTCTGTTTATGAAGATGATATTAAGCTCTTAAAACGTGAGATTTATTTAAAAGAATTAGCCATTACAGAGCTTAGAAGAAAGTTGGAACTGGCTCAAAAACAAAAAGATGAAATTCAGCTAACTGTAGAAAATTTTGAGAATTCATCTAAAAACTTAAAGAAACTACTAGATTGTCATATAGTTGATATATGCAAAACAGGTTTAGGGTATAATGCTGTTCCACCTCCCTATATAAGAAATTTTATGCCTCTAAAACATGTTTTGTCTAGTCTAAAGGAGTTTGTAAATGAGCCTATAGTAAATGAGCCTACAGTTAAGAAGTCTGTAGTTGAGACTAGTGAAGCTAAGGCTGGTGCAGACAAACCTAAGGTAGTCAGGAAGAATAATGGGGCTCCAATTATTAAGGATTGGGTGTCTGATAGTGAGGAAGAAGATATGCCTCGGGCTAAGAAAGAGAAGAAAACAGTTAAGTCTAGTTTTGCTAAAATAAAGTTTGTTAAATCTAAAGAGCAAGTAAAATCTCCTAGGAAAACAACTGTTAAACAAGGTAATCAAAATAGGCTGAACACACATAGTCCTAGAGGAAACCAAAGAAACTAGAATAACATGATGTCTCAAAGATTAGGAAGTAATTTTGAGATGATTAACAAAGCTTGCTATGTGTGTGGAAGTTTTGATCACCTGCAGTATGATTGTGATTACCATCAGAGACAGTTTAATAATAAAAAGATGGTAAAACCAGTGTGGAACTATACTCAAAGGGTGAATCACCAGAATTTTTCTAGAATGACTCACCCCAGTCCTAAAAGGAACATGGTTCCAAAAGCAGTATTAATGAGGTCTGGCCTAGTATCACTTACTACTGCTAGACCAGTTAATACTGCTCAACCCAGAACAATAGTAAATAGTGCAAGACCAATGACAAATGTTTTTAATAAAGCACATTCAACTGTTATAAGACCCATTAACAACAAAACAACAACTAAAAATAGTAATCTTATTCAGAGGGTTAATACTGTTAGTGGTAAGAATGTTAATACTGTTAGGCCAAAGCAATACTTAATGTTGTTAAGGGAAACCAGGTTAATGCTGTTCAGGCCTAAACTTGTTGGGTTTGGAAACCAAAGACTAAAGTAATAGACCATGTTTCTAAACATAACAGTGCATCCATTCTGAAAAGGTTTGATTATATTGATGCACAAGGAAGATCCAAGTCAGTGATGGCTTGGGTTCCCAAAATAGACTGATTTTCTTATCACATGTGTAGGGCAATCCACAAATGGATTTACAGGACCAAGGAGTGATTGACAGTGGATGATCAAGGTACATGACAGGGAAAATGTCCTATCTTACTAATTTTGAAGAAATTGATGAAGGATATGTTGCCTTTGGAGGTAACCCTAAAGGAGGGAAAATCACAAGCAGATGTATAATCAAAACTGGTAAATTAGATTTTGAGAATGTATATTTTGTAAGAGAATTACAGTTTAACCTCTTTAGTATCTTACAAATGTGTGACAAAAAGAATAGTGTTCTCTTTAATGACACTGAATGTATTGTTTTATCTCCAAACTTTAAGTTAACTGATGAAAGTCATGTTTTACTTAAGGTTCCTAGAAAGAACAATATGTAAAGAAATGATTTAAAGAATATCGTTTCTAAAGGAGGACTAACTTATCTCTTTGCAAAAGCCACATCTAATGAATCTAAACTTTAGCATAGAAGGCTTGGACACATAAATTTTAAAACTATGAATAAACTGGTTAAGGGAAATCTTGTAAGAGGTTTACCTTCAAAACTCTTTGAAAATGATCAAACCTGTGTTGTTTATCAAAATGGAAAGCAACATAGAGCTTCTTGTAAGTCTAAAATAGTAAGTTTAATCAGCCAACCTTTACATATGTTGCACATGGATTTGTTTGGTCCAACATTTGTAAAAAGCTTAATGAAAAAGATGTATTGCCTAGTTTTCACAAATGATTACAGTAGGTTTAGTTGGGTTTTCTTTCTAGCTACTAAGGATGAGACTAGTGGCATTCTTAAGTCCTTTATAACTAGAGTAGAAAATCTAATAGATCAAATGGTTAAGGTAATTAGGTGTGACAATAGAACTGAGTTCAAGAATAAGGAGATGAATCAGTTTTATGAGAGAAATAGTATTAGGAGAGAATTTAGTGTAGCTATAACTCCTCAACAAAATAGAGTAGCTGAGAGGAAAAATAGAACACTAATTGAGGCGGCTAGGACAATGTTAGCTGATTCTAAGCTACCTACTACTTTTTGGGCTGAAGCAGTTAATACTGCTTGCTATGTACAAAATAGTGTATTAGTAATTAAGCCTCATAACAAGACCACTTATGAACTTTTTCTTGGTAGAAAACCAGCTTTAGGCTTTATGAGACCATTTAGGTGTACTATTACAATTCTCAATACCATAGATCACTTAGGCAAGTTTGATGGTAAGGTTGATGAAGGATTCTTTCATGGGTACTCAATCAATAGTAAAGCATTTAGAGTATTCAACAGTAGAACAAGGATAGTTAAAGAGAACATGCATGTCCAATTTAGTGAGAATACACCTAATATTAAAGGAAGTGGACCAAATTGGCTTTTTGATATTGATGCACTAACAAAGTCAATAAATTACAAGCCAGTTGTTGTAGGAAATTAGTCTAATGGTAATGCAGGTACAAAAGCATGTGATGATGCAGGTAAAGCAAGAATGGAGACAGTACCTGGCAAAGATTACATTCTGTTACCATTGTGGCCTGCTAATCTACCATTCTCTTAAAATTCAAAGAGTTCTCCTGATGTTGGATTCAAACCTTCAGGAGATAATGAAAAGAAGGTTACTGAAGAACCAAGAAAAGAAGGTGGCGATCCAAGTAATAAGAATGATAGTGTTAACAGCACTAACAATATTAATACTGCTAGTGATGGAAACATCACTAACAACATTAATACTGTTAGTTCAACTATTAATACTGCTGGCATAGAAGTTAATGTTGCTAGTAGTAATACAAGCATTGAACTTCCAAATGATTCAAATATGCCTGAATTGGAAGATATTGTCTATTCAGATGATTATGAAGATGTTGGTTCAGATGCTGACATGAACAATTTGAATACATTTATGCATGTCAGTCATATTTCAACTACAAGAATACACAAAGATCATCCAGTTGAACAAATTATTATAGACTTGAATTCAGCACCCCAAACAATAAAAATGATAAAGAATTTGAAAGAACATGGTTTGTTTAGTTTAGTTCAGCAAAGAACAAATCATAAAGACTTTCAAAATTGCTTATTTTCTTGCTTTCTATCACAAGAAGAACCCAAAAAGGTAATTCATGCATTGAAGGATCCAAGCTGGATTGAAGCTGTGTAGGATGAGCTTCTAGAATTCAAATTATAAAAGGTTTGGACCTTGGTGAATTTACCAAATGGCAAAAGGGCTATTGGCACTAAATGGGTCTTCAAGAACAAGAAGAATGAAAGAGGCATTGTGATAAAGAACAAAGCAAGATTGGTTGCTCAAGGGTACACATAAGAAGAAGAGATTGATAATGATGAAGTCTTTGCTCCTGTTGCTAGAATTGAAGCAATTGGGCTATTCTTAGCCTATGCCTCATTTAAAGACTTTATGGTGTACCAGATGGATGTCAAGAGTGCTTTTCTTTATGGTAAGATTAAAGAGGAAGTCTATGTTTGTCAACCACCAGGATTTGACGATCCGGACTTCCCTGATAGAGTATATAAAATAGAAAAGGCACTTTATGGACTGCATCAAGCTCCTAGAGCTTGGTATGAAACCTTGTCAACTTATTTGTTGGACAATGCGTTTCAGAGAGGAAAGATAGACAAGACTTTGTTTATCAGAAGGGACAAAGGTTATATTCTGTTAGATCAAGTGTATGTAGATGATATCATATTTGGCTCTACAAAGAAGTCATTATGCATAGAGTTTGAGAAAATGATGCATAAGAAGTTTCAGATGAGTTCTATGGGTGAACTCACATTCTTCTTAGGACTGCAAGTAAAGCAGAAGGAAGATGGGATTTTTATCAGTTAAGACAAGTATGTGACTGAGAGTTTAAAGAAATTTAGTTTCACTGATGTCAAGACAGCAAGTACACCTATGGAAACTCAAAAGCCTTTACTCAAGGATGAAGATGGTGAAGAAGTGGATGTTCATTTATATATATCAATTATTGGTTCATTAATGTATCTTACTTCTTAAAGACCTGATATTATGTTTGCAGTGTGTGCATGTGCAAGATACCAAGTCAACCTAAAAGTGTCACATTTTCATGCTGTGAAAAGAATTTTTAGATACTTAAAAGGTCAACCTAAATTAGGCCTTTGGTATCTAAAAGATTCACCTTTTGATTTTGTAGCATATACTCATAGTGATTATGCTGGAGCAAGCTTGGATAGGAAGTCCACAACAGGAGGTTGTCAATTCCATGGGTGCAGATTGATTTCATGGCAGTGCAAGAAGCAGACTGTGGTTGCTAATTCCACAACAGAGGCTGAATCTGTAGCTGCTTAAAGTTGCTGTGGCCAAGTGCTTTGGATTCAAAATCAATTGCTTGATTATGGGTATAACTTTATGCATACAAAGATCTATATTGATAATAAGAGTACTATACGCATAGTTAAGAACCCTGTTTTTCATTCAAAAACAAAGCACATTGAGATTAGACATCACTTTATCAGAGATTCTAATAAAAAGAAGCTAATTCAAATGATCAAGATTCATACTAACAAGAATGTTGCAGATTTGATTACGAAAGCATTTGATGTAAGTAGATTTCCATATCTGATTGCCAGTATTGGAATGCTCAATCTTTAAAGTCCTGATTAAGAATTTATGAGTTGAAAAACAGAAAGAGAGCTGTGTGATATAAAAACAGACATAGTGATTTAGTGAGAAAAAGAATTGAGTGAATTTTTGAGTTGAAAAACAGAAAGAGAGCTGTGTGATATAAAAATAGACAGAGTGATTTGGTGAGTAAAAGAACTGAGAGAATTTGTGAGCTAAAAAATAAAAAGAGAGTTGAATATAGCAAAAACAGACAGAGAGAATTGTGAGCTAAAAGAATTGAGAGAAAGCAAAAATAGACAGAGAGAATTATGAGCTAAAATAATTGAGAGAAATCAAAAATAGACAGAGAGATTTTGTAAGTTAAAATATTAATTTGATGATGGAAATGCTGATTAGAAAGGAATTGAAGTTAATGCTGGTGATTCAAAGTTAATGCTGCTAGGCATAAACTTATTGCTGCTAGGAAAAGTTAATGCTGCTAGGCATAACTTACTACTGCTCGTTGTAAGTTAATGTTGCTAGGCTTAACTTATTGCTGAGTTACTACTGCTGGGTTACTTACTACTGCTAGTTGAAAGTTAATGCTGTTAGGCATAACTTACAATTGTTGGTGAACGTTAATGTTGTTGAGGGTAGTTTCATAAATACTTTGATTAAGGGTTTCATTTAATCATTTAATCATTTTTAATCTTTCATATACTCTCTAATCATAAACCCTAACTCAATTTCATCATTTATCATCAAAACCCAACACAATGACGACTCTATAATTTGCCGATACTTATAATTTAGTCGCGTTTTTGACTAAATCTGCTGAAAGTGAAGGATTTGAGCAAATAGTTGATTTTCTGAATGCCATTCTATAAAGTATGCTTTAACCATCAATCCTACTATATATACATCGTGCATTGAACAGTTCTGGTCTACTGCCAAGGTAAAAACGGTTAACGGGGAAGTTTAGTTACAAGCCCTAGTAGATGGAAAGAAGATCATCATAACTAAAGCAACCGTAAGAAGAGATCTTTAACTGGAAGATGCTAATGGTGTTGATTGTCTGCCAAATGCTACAATTTTTGAACAGCTTACACTCATGGGGTATGAAAAACTTTCACAAAAGCTTACTTTCTATAAGGCATTCTTCTCTCCCCAATGGAAATTCCTCATTCATACCATTTTGCAATGCCTAAGTGTTAAGACTATTGCATGGAATGAATTTAGTAGCACTATGGCCTTTGCAATTATCTGTTTAGCCATAAACCAAAAATTCAACTTTTCCAATTATATTTTTGAAAGCATGGTGAAAAACTTAGATAGTGCTGGCAAATTCTTGATGTATCCAAGATTTGTGAGTATTTTTGGATAATAAACTGGAAGGAATGATAAATCACAACTGAATTTATATTTCACCATCTCACACAAAGAAGGTTTTTGCTAATATGAAGAGGCAAGGAAAGGACTTTTCTGGTAGAGTAACACCGTTGTTCTCAACTATGATGGTGCAAGCTCAACAGGAATAGGGTAAAGGTTTAGACATGCCAACTAATCCCCATCACACACCCACCATTGTTCCACCATGAACATCAAAACCTCAAAGGAAACAAAGGCCTATGAAACCCAAGAGAAAGGACACTAAGATTCCTTAGTCTAGTGTTCCTATGGAGAATGTAGCAGATAAGGCTGTCTATAAGGAGAGGGATGACAGTTTGGAAAGGGCTACCACTACTGCTACTGGCTTAGATGCAGAGCATGACAGAGGTAACATCTCTAAGACTCAATCCAAGGCAACACCTAATGAACAAAGTTCCATTAGAACTAGTTCATGTGGTAGTCCCAGGCGCTAAGACACCATGGGGGATACCATTGCTCAGACTAGGTCTGAGAATATATCTAAATTTTCCAATGATCTACTGCTCGCAGGAGTTAACACACCTCGAAGTGGTGAGGATAGTCTACAACTAAAGGAATTAATGGAATTTTGTACCAAATTGCAACAAAGAGTTTTTTACCGGGAAAACACAAAGACTGCTCAAGCATGGGAGATTACAAGTCTGAAAAAGAGAGTCAAGAAGCTAGAGAGAAAGAAAAAGTTAAGAAATCATGGTCTTAAAAGGTTATACAAGGTTGGTCTGTCTGCTAGAATTGATTCCTCAGATGATGAAGCTAATTTAGGTGATCAGGAGGATGCATCCAAACAAGGAAGGAAAATTCATAATATAGATGCTGATGAAGACATCACCCTGGAGAATGTTCATGATGCTGATATGTTTGGAGTGCATGATCTTGATGGTGATGAGGTGTTTGTAGAAACTGAAGAGCCTGTGGTTAATGCTGCTATAACTACAAGTATAATTCTAGTTAGTGTTGCCAAAGATTTATCTGATGTTGACATGACTTTAGCTCAAGCACTGGCAGAATTAAAGAGTACTAAACCCAAGGTTGTTACAACTGCTGCTACAACAACTACAACTGCTGTTACAAGACCCAAGGCTAAAGGGATTGTTATTCAAGAGCAGGAGCAATCATCTACATCAATAACTTCTTCAAAGAACAAGGGTAAAGGAATCATGGTTGAAGAACCTTTAAAGATGAAGAAGAAAGATCAAGTCCTCTTTGATGAACAAGAAGCTATAATGCTACAAGCTCAATTTGATAAGGAAGAGAGGATTGCAAGAGAAAAAGAAGAAGCCAATGCTGCCTTAATTGCACAACGGAATGATATTCAGGATAAGGTTGAGACTGACTATGAATTAGGTCAAAGGCTACAAGCAGAAGAACAAGAAGAGTTGACAATTAAAGAAAAGTCTAAACTGTTTCAACAACTCTTAGAGAAAAGGAGGAAGCACTTTGCAGCTAAGAGAGCAGAAGAAAGGAGAAATAGACCACCCACAAAAGCTTAACAAAGGAGTATAATGTGTACCTATCTGAAAAACATAGCAAGATGGAAGCCCAAAGACTTGAAGACTAAGTCCTTTGCCAATGTTCAAGAGTTATTTAATAAAGCAATAAAAAGGGTAAACACATTTGTTGATATGGATACATAATTGGTGGGAGGTAGTGAAGTAAGAGAAGAAGTCAGTGAGACAAGAGAAGAAAGCAGTTCTAAAAGAGTAGGCGATGAGCTAGAACAAGAGCCTTCAAAGAAACAAAAGATGGAAGATGATAAAAAAATAGTTGAGCTTCAAAGTATGATGAAAGTCATTCCTGATGAAGAGGAAGTAGCAGTTGATGCTATACCTTTAGCTACTAAGCCTTCAAGCATTGTTGATTGGAATATCATTAAAGAAGGAAAGATTGGCTACTATCAAATCATAAGAGCTGATGGAAATTCAAAGAGGTACTCATCAATGATTCAGATGCTTAAAAGTTTTGATAGATAAGATTTGGAAACTCTGTTGAAATTAGTAAAAGCTAAGCATGGATTATACAAGACCAGAAGAGAGATATGAGAGAGTA